>JBBPDA010132430.1:0-19580 GCA_037974385.1 Arnoldichthys spilopterus
TGTATTCATTGAGAGAAATGGATGGAAGTCCATTCTGCATCTCTTGCATATCTCTGAAATGTATATAGACCACTTCAATATTGGAGGTTACAATCAAGTTTTAACCTCGTTTTCTATATTTAGATTATTATATAAAGATTCAAGAGTTTATTGTCATGTGCACAGTAGAACAAACAGTTACACTTGTCAAAAAAGATAACAGTAACTTACCAAGTAATAACATAGTGATGAATAAAGCCACAAACAGGTTACAAATCCACACAGTGGATGACAGTGGGTAGTATGTGCATCATTATTATATACACATGCAGCAGTGCTACTGCATTTAAAACAAACAAACAAAACATCTGCTGGGCTAGGAATCATCCAGCAGCCAAAAATATCCAAGTAACAGTGTCCTGTGACCAGAATCACTGATGAGGGTTTAGAGGACGATTAACACAAACTGTGCAACATCAGATCAACTATCACCAGTAACTTTACATCTGCAAGCTGGACCAGCAGGGTAGATGTCTAATAAAGTGAACAATAAGAGGACATAGTGTTTAAAAACTACAGCACACATACACACACACACGGACAGACACACACACTACTTATTTCTATCTGTCTATCTATCTATTTATCTATCTGTTTATCAGTCTGTCTATCTTTTTGTCTGTCTGTCTGTCTGTCTGTCTGTCTGTCTGTCTGTCTGTCTATCTATCTATCTATCTATCTATCTATCTATCTATCTATCTATTTATCTATCTGCTTGTCAGTCAGTCTGTCTGTCTGTCTGTCTGTCTGTCTATCTATCTATCTATCTATCTATCTATCAGTCAATATATCTGCTCCTGACAAACGATGCAGAGAAACAGATGGACTACAGTCTGTACCAGTGAACTATACAGTACCGATACTGTGGGTGGAGCTGATGCAATAAACAGTGAGTGTAGATACGGATGAATTGTTTGACATCCTGGATGCAGTAGTGGAGTAATAAAGGCTGCATTGTACAGTTATACCACTAGGTGTCAATCTTGTCCTTGAATAGTGATATTAGAACTCTTACTAAAAATCAAACTTAAGACCACGTCATGCTTTCATGCTTCCAGACTGGCAGCAGATTCAGTGTAAGTAGGGTAAGTAGGGAAGGGCACTTTAGTTTCTTCTGTAAACTAACAGCAAATGGCTGTTTACTGGTACGCCTCAGTATACAAGACACTGACAATATGCTGTACCATATTTACATATGCAGCACTGTGCAAAAGTCTTACCCCCTGTGTTAATAGTTTAAAGCCATTTATCTGAGCGAGTTGCGTTCTGCAGCAAAAACACTAAGTGAACACTAGAATCAATGCAAACAAACAGGAAAGAAGTGAAAAGAATAAAGATTTGTTTTGGTTTGACTCCAGATTTCTCCTCCTTGCCTCTAGGTATTGCATGGATGTGTGTAAAGCTCCATCAGCACCTGAATTCATCAAATGAAGGACTGATTGAGCCCAAAGCACTGATTTGATGGAAACTACAGTAATAGTAAATGTCCACTAGGAAAGATGTGGAAATGGTCCAACCAACACACATACACATAAAATCACAGTGGTGGGGCAGTGGTGGCCTAGTGGTTAGGACGCTGCCTTTGGAACCTAAAGGTTGCATGTTCGAGTCCCGGCCCGGGCACTACTGAGGTACCCTTGAGCAAGGTACCGTCCCACTACACTGCTCCCTGGGCGCTGTTGGTAACTGCCCCCTTGTGCACGTGTGATGGGTTAAATGCAGAGGTCACATTTCGTTGTGGTGTTTGAGTGTGTTCACAATGACAAACATTCATTTCACTATTGTTTTGTGTTTATTCTAATATTAGTGTTTTTTTGAGAAAACAGAAACACTCACTGCCCTAAACAGCTTCTGATGAGAATTTTCTTGGGGGCTAAGACTTTGGTACAGTACCGTACCATATACCATATATACACACAGTCTGAAGGTAAATATGAAAGCTGAAAGCTGCAATATCAATGTAGTATTCTTTCCTTCACAACTTCATCTTCCACATGCACTAAGGAAAAACTTTGCGAATGCTGAATATATTAAATGTGCTGTTAATAAGCAGCTTTACGTTTCATTCAGCATTTTCAGTGTGAGCCTCATCCTTGAAAAAGGAACAAGTTGACACTGTCATCAGTTTACAACAACGGCATGAAATCTGTCAGGCGAATTGTGTTGGTTTCCTGGTCAAACATGTATTTATTTTTCCTGTTCTCCTCACAGCGCCTTTCAAGTCAATCTTTGAACTGAAAATGCCACTGAAAATGCATTTGCTTGCTAAAGCGCTTTCTCTAGGAACTCCTTCCTCTCGAAAAGACATATTTACTGAGGCCCTTTCTCACAAACAGATCATTCTGCCTTTTTTTAAAGGCCCCTTATATGGGAGTTTCCTCCACCAAGATCACAGGGTTCTTTCCTGAATTGGCTGTGAGTAACTCTTCAAGGCTTCCCTTTTCTGTGCCCTTCTGTTTTACCCAAATCTGAGAGTGGTAGCCATGGAGACGACTTCCGCATGCCTGATAAGCCACTGCTGGGCAAGGCCGGAGTGCATGGGAGGACAGGGGAGGCGTCCAGATGCTTGGAATAGACACGTAAGTCAGCACCAAGAAGCCGCTAGGAGGCAACCAGCCCTCTTCTCTCGCACACATTTTTCCTCCTCACAGTGAAACCCAAGGACTTAGCAACTTAGCCAAGCGGCTCATACTTTGTTTTGACAACAGGTCGTCTACCCTTACATTCCAAACAGCAGCACACATGAGCACCTTTCAAAAAGTCAATTTCGAAAGGGACTTTTGCGCTTCAGTTGCGTGCTGTCAAGCTTGATCGTTTTTGGTTTCATTTGATTTTCCACATGACCAGAGACATTGAAAGCTGCTTTCTTACAAATCACACTCCAATCGGTAAATGTGTGAGCTGTCATAAGAGAAGAACATACCAGAAACTGAGTGTGGTGAACTAAAGGAAGTTTTATTATGAAAATACAGATCACATGTGCCAGACTTTAATACAGATCCGATTATATCAGGTAATACACACCTGTATCTCACACAAGAAGCAAAGAGAAGCATGTTTTCCCGTATGAATACACATACACTCCTAAAAACACTAAGCTCTTAAGGCAAGTATGGACATCTGGATCTTTAATTAAATCGTAAAGGGTTCATGAGCTGCAATTGGTTTATTATGCATTGTATAGGTGCTGATTTGTACACACCCTATTCTGGAAAAAAGGTGACATTTTGTAAAGTGAAATTTAAAAAATTATCTGTAAATTGTTAATTTTCTTGAACCTTTATTTAACTGGCATTAGTACAAAGAAAGTATTTGCAGAATGTATACTGAGCAACTCAAATGTATTTTGTAAATATGAACAAATTCATGATTTGATGCCACCAATATATTCAAAAAGTTGGGACAGAAACCACTGTCATATCAACTGTCCATTTAATTACACTTTTTATTCATTTGGGAACTGAGGAGACCAATTGTTGCAGTTTTTTAAGCGAAATTTCTACCCATTTTTGGTTTATATGAGACTACAATCTGTAGCCATCGTTACCCGATTCTCCTCTTTATGATGTGCCTTACATTTTCAGTAGGACACATCTACATATCTATCACAAATCAATGTTGTTGTAAAGTGTGCCGAATGAGTCCTTTTGTTGTCTTGCTGAAATACTAAAAAATTGCCTAGATGGCAGCATGCGTCTCTCTAAAACCCAATAGACCTCTCTTTTTCAATGGGACCTCAACACATATGCAAGTTTCCCATTTCCAAAGCCCTCCCGAGCCCATGTGGTCATGGTCATATTTGTCATGGTAGTATAATGGTTTCTTATGCAGTGTCTATGAGGACTACGGTCATGCACATTCAGCTGTGGTTTTTGGCACTGGCTCTGGCTCTGGTGGTCTTTTCACAATATTATGTACTGTAGATGGTCAAAGACCTAAATTCTCTGGAATCTTACATTAAGAAGTGTTCTTTGAACTGAGTAACAATTCTCTCACAAGGTTTGGTACAAAGTGATGAACCATTACCCGTCTTTGTTTGCAGGGACTGAGCCTTTGGCGGATGCTCATTTTATACCCAATCCTGATCCCCTCTGTTCTGACGGGTAGCTCTGCATGGTCCTTAACCTTTTTAAAAAGCAGTCTGGGCTGAACCACTCCTTATAGCTTCAAAAGAAACAGACGTATAGTAAATAAGTATAGTCCCAAACAAGTGTTTTTTGCAATGTAGTTTCCATATATGGATCATATAGACTGGTTCAAAACGATGAAAGATACATGACGGTGCTGTATGGAATTGACTTCAAAATCATGCACACAACATTTTTTAAAGCAATAGAAATATAGAAAAAAAAGAAGAAAATGTCACATTAACATGTTGTTCATAGCTATGTTGTTATAATAAAGGCTTTGTAATTGAAGGAAAAGATCAAGGGACATTTTGTAACGTTAAACAATGTGTATGGGCCCTTTAACTTTAGTTCAAACAATGTTTTTTTCCCAAGAAAACGACTGAATCTTCCGACACAATGGAAAAAAGACTTGGTTTAACTTTTTCCTTTTTAATAAGATGAACATCTCTCTCTGTCTCTCTCTCGCTTTCTCCATCCAGCTGCTTGGTCATGGAAAATCTTCACGAAGACCAGCCTGGCTGCTCTCGTTTTCTCCAGAGGCTCGCTCATTAAAGCAGACCCTGCTGTGGTTGGCAGGTTGCTGACTGGCGAGTCAGCAGAGTGTTTGTTTTCAGGGCGGATGATGGGAACACATGGTCGGCTCTTGTGAGAGAGATTAGACTGATGACTGAGAGGTTAAGGAAATGGCGATCAGCTTATGCGTATATATCTCCCATGCTAGCTGACACTGACGTGTCATGCAGTAATTCATTAATGTATTAAAAGACTGATGTGTTTGTGTGTGCTTGTGTGTGTGTGTGCACAGCCAATTATACTGCAGTGTGGCTCACCTGTTCTCTCAGTGCTGCTCTCTCATGCTGTATGAACAGCTGTTCATTGGCCATGAATGAAAAGCAGAGCCAGAAGACGCTGGACAGTGAATGCACACTGTGCAGTCAACACTACTTTATGTGTCCTTCAGCTCTTTTTTTGCTTTCTCATTGATGGCATTGATAAAGAAGGCCTTCAGAGAGGGCCTGAATGATTTATGGCAACTAAAAGTTTATCAGTCAGTTATTTTTATTGATTTCATTGGTTTTAGTAGAATTATCAATGAAATATTTACATTTTTACACATGTTGTAGTCTTATTTCACCAAGTTTTGCTTGGAAACAAAATTGTATCATTTTAAAACAGCCAATGAAAAAACTTCTCAGGCTGAATTTTCACTAAGACTGGATATACGGTATGTGAACAGAATAGGTCAAGAGCCTCAAACTACAAACTACACTGGTGTAACAGTTAGGGAGTTGCCCCTGAAACCAGCTACAAATCCCAGACTGGTGCAAGTACCACTGAGGTACCTGTGAGCAAGGCACCGTCCCCAAGCACTGCTCCCTGGTCGCTGCCCACTGCTCCAACACGGATGGGTTAAATGCAGAGGTCACATTTCGTTGTGCTGCACCGTGTGCTGTGCTGTGGTGTGTTCACAGTGACCAATAATCATTTCACTTGACTTTACTACATTGTACCTGTAAAGCAGAACTCATTTGCATGTGTCAACGTTAGTGACGTTATTTCGGTATTTTACCTTAGGACAGTAGTAAGTAAACTATTGTCACTGTTTCATAAGCTTTTACGTGAACATGCAACACTAAGACTAAGGTCTTAGATGTGCTTAGGTGTGTCTTAGCTTAGTGTAAAGAACATAAAGTCCACTCTGGAAAATGGTCTTAACTAAGACTGACTTAACTCATGAGATTGTCTTGTTTGTGCAACCATCCTCTGTAGCCGGACTTAACGTCTAGGTGCTCTGGCTTTAGCTGTCTGCCAAATATTAGACATACCTTGGTAGTAGTGAACTGAAAGTGACTTATTTGTCATTGTGAACACACTCATTCACACACAAAGTGCACCACCCCCTCATGTGCACAAGTGGGCAGGTGTGAAAAGTGCCCAAGGAGCAATGAAGTGGGACGATGCCTGATTTGAACCTGCAACCTTCTGGTCATAAGGGCAAGGTCCTAACCACTAGGCCACCAGTGCCCTCTTGGCCTAATCATCCGTAGATTCAGAAAAGCTGAACAGAACCTACTACAGCTTCTTCAGAGCCCAATAGAACCCACAGAAGGTTGAGGAAGACCAGCTTTCAGCAGAATCAATTCAAAAAGATCAGAATTGAAGTCAGGAACCAGCCTGTAGAGAGGGAATTTGGGAATATTAGCAGATATTAGCGTATATTTGGGTTTAACCCTAAACTTAAAGCCTAGCTCTAAAAGTCAAGGGTCACCACTGGCATTTCTCCATCGCCACCTCTTAGAATTCTTTGTTTTTATCATAACTTGCTGGTTTAACATGAAAAACTCCAGATATATCCTAAGTGACTTCATATGAATGGTATTAAAGTAAAGATAACACTATTTTATGTCTGTTCCTGAGTACAAAGTGTGTTTTCCAAATCTGTTATGCCTAAAATCAATAGAAAATGTCTGTTGTTCCACAAACACTTTGCTTCTGTGCTTAGGACGATGAGATTTTAAAATGCATTCACTTTAAATGCTAAGTAGACTTTAAGATTATTCTGGAACTGTGAGATCTGTCCAGAAGTTTCTAGAATTGTCCAGAATTTTCAAAAACTTTCTGGAATCTTTTAGAACTTTTTAGAACTTTCTGGGACTGTCCAGAAAAGATAAAAATGGCCTGTTTTGCCACTATAAAAGCTTTTGTAGACTGTGGTCATAAAATCAAAGTTTGTGAATAACAGAGCCGTTTTTACACAGAATTTATACATAAGCAGTTGAAGCAGTGGGCAGTGGTCGCCTAGTGGTTAGGACACTGCTTTTGGGACCTGAAGGTCGCAGGGTCGAGTCCTGGCCTAAGCACTACTGAGCTACTCTTGAGCAAGGTACCGTCCTGCTACACTGCTCCCTGGGTACTGTTGGTAGCTGCCCACTGCTCTACGTGTGCACATGTGATGGGTTAAATGCAGAGATCACATTTCGTTGTGGTGCTTGAGTGTGTTCACAATGGCAAATAATTACTTTCACTTCACTTCAAATATAACACCAGGGTGTGTCATTTCTTCCCCCTATAAATGGGCCCTGCCTAACTGTAATAAACAAACAGCTTCCCAGTTGTTGCTGCTGTAAGCTGTGTGCACTATATCAGAGGAGGTGTTTTTTTTTGCTGAGCTGAGCAAGTGTATGTCAGTTTAGTTTGGCGTGATCATTATCTGAATCCATAAGGTGTGAAGAATGCTGTGTTAGCATCTGAGCCTTCTTGGTTTATTTAGTCTTAAACCCCTGCACACATATATGCACATGCATGAATACACGCACGCAGGTCTTCGCTGTCTTGTAGTTGACAGTGAGTTTAACAAGTACATGGGATTTGACAGTCTGGTGCCAGACACTGGAGCACATTAACGCTTTCATATGTCGCTGTCTAAAAAAGATTATCATACACGTAGGTAATTCAATGTGCTTTACAGGAATAAAAGTAAAAAAATAAGCCATACAATTAGGAACAAAATCAAATGACAAGGAATAAAAGTAGGATTTAAAATACATGAAGATAATATACAAGGGCACAGTAAAGCCAGATAAGTAGATAAAATCAGAGCCTCTGTTTAACTGAAGGCTGAGGTAAATAATGCAGTTCCTAGCATCTTTTTAAAACTAGCAGATCTAATCGCCATGGAAGCTGGTTCCAACAGGGGGCAGCATAGTGACTAAATGCCATTTCAGCCTGTTAAGTTTCATCTCCGGGCAACATTAGCTGTCTTGCTCACCCGAGAGACCTTCTAGATATCTTCATGATATGCATCAAGCAGTACAGATAAATATTTAGGGCCTGAAGTGTGTTACGTCTCTCCAAAACTGTAATTTTGCAGGAAATGACGAAAACTTTCCACATGACTAATGTAAGTTAATAGAAGAATGATTTGAACAAGTGATTTAGAGCCTTTCTATTGGTCTGTTCATCATGACAGTTGCTCACTGAGTAAAGGTCAGCTGTTGTGTTGATACAGAAAAGGAAAAATAAGGATAAAAGGTTTTTTAAGTGTTGATTTTTTGTTTTTTGCTTTTGAGAACTAGCAAAATAAGAATTTCACTGGACAGTGTAACCACTTGTTCTATTGTGCACATGACAAGTCTTGAATAAATTCTTGAATATAAAGCCGAAGTGCCACTTATAGGTACAGTTTTGGAGCGATTTGTTTTAGCTATGTAGACTTTAAGAGAAGTTTGCTTAAGCTCGAACTGTGAGAGCTTGGGTTAGTCATTGGCTTTCTTCTCTGCAGTGTTTACTGTTAAATTACAGCCAGACAGGTCATGCCAAAATAGGGCTTATAAGCCTTTAATGGCTCTCAGCACAGATTAGGCACTGAGACACATTTCACAGTTACGTCATGCTCAGCATTATGTATATACGTCTTAATGTGCCAGCCACCCTAATGGCAGTGTTCGGATGTTATAAAAGTCTGCTCATTCAGCCTGTGTCCTTTTTTTGTCAAACACTTTCTCTCGTTCTCTCCTCGTCCCCTCCCCTTAAACCCATAAACCCGCCTAGCTGTGCAAACAAAAAGAGGCCAAGTAAATGGATAGTAAAGGGCTGCAGTAAATATGGCGTGATAAGTGAAATGTTTGCTGGTCATTATGAAGCAGTCTGTGAGCTGCACTGAGTGGAAGGGAGGGCCAGTTTGTCATTATAATTATATACCATGTTTTACAGCACCCTCCCAGCTCTCGCTTTCTCCCATGACAAACGATTCTTCTTGACTCATGCCCTCGTGCTTGCTCAGACAAGCGGGCAGCCAGATCTCAGTAATCAGTAAACAGGAGCTCATCTCAAAATATTCTACCCAAGCACCTCCTTTCAAGGGCCCACAGTGCAGCACTGACTAAGTAAATAGCAAAGGATTCAAGGGCCTTCAGCTCATAAATAAGTAGCACACATGACAAGAAGCTTTTCCCAGCACTTGGGCCCTTCTCATGAAATCTGAACATACTAAAGGGAGGGAACTACAGTGGAGATAAAGTAGAAAAACTTTTTGCATTGATGTATGGCCCGGGCACTACTAAGGTACCATCCCACTACACTGCTCCCCGGGTGCTGTTGGTAGCTGCCCGCTGCTCCATGTGTGCGCGTGTGATGGGTTAAATGCAGAGGTCACATTTTGTTGTGGTGCTCGAGTGTGTTCACAATGACAAACAGTCACTTTCACTTTAAAATGGGCTTCTCTGGGTCCAAGCGCAAACCTGTTCACAAACCAACTGGATGTCAACAAAAGTGATACATACGAGAAATGAATATGGGCCTGACAGCGTAGATGTCTTGCATATGTATTATAAGCATTTGAGTTTGGGGCCCATTAGTTCCTGCTCACGGGGAAAGTCCGTCTGTAGAGGTGAGACTAACCTCTGCCCTTCAGCCAAGATTATGGTGAGAATATAACCTGGACATGGCCGTGATGTCTACGTGTAAAAGAAAGGGACGTTCCACGAAAAAAAGAAAACAAGCACAAAGGGAACAAAATGGGCATCTCTGGCTCCAGGCACAAACCTGAGTATGAACCTGGCCTTGTCTTCATTTATTTTAAATACTTTTATCATCATTTTTTCACTCATTTTTTCCTGTTTTCTAATTTTATTCCTAATTTTATTGCTTAGTTTATATATAGTTTATGCTTATTTTATCACTGTAAAGCACAATGAATGAGCCGTGTGTATAATAATGTGCTATATAAATGAACTTGCCTTGCTTTGCCTATAATCTTTATCATAAATTTGAAGTGACTGAGAAATGCCATCATGATTTACAGTGGGTGGGAACACTGGATCACTGCATCACTGACTGAAGGCCCATAAGTGGTGCACTAACCGGGTTTGTTAATAGGAAGCATGCATGGTTTTTCATGCTGGAGATCGAGGAGTGATGTTAATTGCAGCATATGATGTAATATATATGAATGTTAATGTCTCTTAGAAGGTTAAAGTAAAGAATATTTAAACAATTTGCTTTATTTGCGTTTAATCTACAATGTATTAACATACTATTATAAAACCTCACAGGGGCGCTAGGAGGGAATTAGCATTACCATAGATGTGTTTCGTCTTGGTTTGACACGGACGCTTATAGCCTGAAAAGAAAGACGATCTCTAATAATCACAGTTTGCCATAATATTAGGGAGTAATAGTACATTATAAATAACAGAACCGTCAGTAAAACTGTCCAAAATGTATGAAAAATGACTTTTTCTCAAGAAAAACACTTTTCTTTAGAAACAGCTGTCCTCCCTACTGCCTGGCACATCCATGAAGCATTAGCCATCACACTTTAGACTTGAGAGATCAGTGTCTTTCACATTACACCACTGCCTGAGGTAAATGTTTCACTTCTCAATAGCAGCATACCATTCCTTACAGCTGCTGATCTGGCTCCTTAAGCATGACAAATGTGAGGCACACCTCCTTAGCAAAACATGAAATCATTGTGTTGAAACTTCTTGGCATGGAGTCACGTCTACTGCTTGGCCCATTCATTGAGAAGGTTTTAGAAAATCAGTGATGTAATGATGCTGTTAAGCTACAGTTGTGGAGCTCAGTAATGTGTTTTACCTGACATTGCTAGCTAGATTGCTTCTTGTCATTAGAACCTCGTGGCTTCATGAAGAATTCTTTCATTATGTAAAGATTTTACTCTGAGCACTAGCACACACACACACCTGGAGCAGTGGGCAGCCACACAGCCATGGGACTCGGGGAGCAGTTGGGGGTTAAGTGCCTTGCTCAAGGGCACTTCAGTCATGGGTTCTTGGAATCAAACCAGTGGTCATTCGATCACAAACCCGCTCCTCAGAGACAGTGGTGGCCTGGTGGTTGTAGCTTCAAGTCATACTTGACAATACTCAAGTATACTCAAGTATACTCAAGGCAATACTGAGGTTCCCTTGAGTAAAGTTCCGTTCCACTACACTGCTTCCTGGGCACTGTTGATTGCTGCCTGCGGCTCCACGTGTGCACGTGTGATGGGTTAAATGCAGAGGTCACATTTTGTGGTGCTTGAGTGCGTTCACAATGACAAATAGTCACCTTCTCTAACCTTTAGGCCTTTAGTGTCCCACAAAACACAGTAGTGTTTAGATTAGTATGTTTTTTTAGTGGGTGTGTCCAAATCCTTTTGCTGTTCTGGTGGCAGAAAAATCCGATTTTACAGCAGATCAAGGCACAAAAAGATCATCCTTACCCTCATTATATAGACTTATATATAGGCTTAACATGCAATAAACCAATCAGAATGGCACATTAACAAACCTTCAGAAGGCAGGGGCTCATGAGCTATGGCGGATTGCTTTTATAATAGGGTGCTTACCTGGCAAACCAGAATGGTGGAAATGGACCTTCTTGGATGCAGGTTCTCATTACAGGAGCAGGATTGTTCAACTGAAGCCTTTCGAGTGGCATTAGTGCACTTCAAGTGTGTATCTGTGTCCTTAACAAGCATCGTGCCCACATTTTATTAACACACTCAGCTTAAATACAGTTAAACAATACGCCACTGCCCGTAGACGTGGTTTTGTTGGCTCATTTAAAATACTTTAAAAAAAACGTTGATCCTACGAGTGGGAAACAGGCACGAAATCGTCCTTATTATCGAAAGGTGTGTCCATGAAATGAAACAGAGGAATGAGCTGGTATTAAACTACTAAAAACACTTTGCGTCGCAATTTCTGCTGGTGCAAAATAGGGCCCTTTGTATTCTTACTCTTTTTCATAACTGCTTTAAGGTGCTCAGCAAGTGTCCTAAAATGAAAACGCAGAGAAATTTACATTTGATTCATTTGGCTGATGCTTTTATCAGAAAGAGACTTCCAAGATGTAGCGCAGTGTAGTGGGACGGTACCTTGCTCGAGGGATCCTCAGTAGTGCTGGGGCCAGGACTTGAACCTGTGACCTTCAGGTCCCAAGAGCAATGTCCTAACCACTAGGCCACCACGGCCATGTTGCTGTAGAGATGTTGTTAGTGATACTGTGTTATATATCACATAGTTCAAGCTGTTTTTCACAATAATTATCATTAAGTTGCTCAGTAATAACTCACTAAGCATAACTAACCGTTATTGTTGCTTTTATACTTTAGCACGTTAACGGTTAGGGAGTTGCCCCTGTGACCTGAAGGCCACCTGTTACCGACCCCAAGCACTGCTCCCTGGGCACTGCCCATGTAAGCTGCTCACTGCTCCTACATGGATGGCTCAAATGCAGAGTACACGTTTCATTGTGGTGCACTGTGCTTTCCCTCTTTTTTTTAAATGGTAGGCAAACATATTTGATAGCTTTTGTGAAATTTCACCTGATTCTGAGGAAGAGCGTGACAGCAGCCCTACATAGGATTCCAAACCTAGCATTGCCTCTGAGCATGCTTTTTATTCAACAGATGTGACAGGACAGAAGCAAGCAAACAAAGAAACAAAATACAGCTCAGCAAACCTACTTGAAACATCGCAGTGGTTAACAGCACTGCCCACAATTCCATTTGACCCCCAGACTGGACAAACTTTCTCTTAAAGGTGTGAACTATTAGCTTGGTAATTATGAAATAACATTTTTTATTGTTCATGAGTTCTTGCTGGGGCGGCACGGCGGCACGGTGGTGCAGTGGTTAGCACTGTTGCCTCACAGTGAGAAGGTCCTGGGTTCGATCCCTGGGTTGGACTTTGCAAGCTGTTCGCGTGGGTTTCCTCCAGGTGCTCCGGTTTCCTCCCACTGTCCAAAGGCTGCAGTAGGTTGATTGGATTGGAAAATTGCCCATAGGTGTGAATGTGTGTATGAATGGTTGTCTGTCTGTTTGTTGCCCTGTGATGGGTTGGCCTCCTGTCCTGGCTGGACCCCACCTTAGGCCCACAGTCAGCTAGGATTGGCTCCAGCTTCCCCGTGACCCGGAAACGGAAAAAGCGGTTGGAAGATGGATGGATGGAGTTCTTGCCATGAAAATATGGGGTCTAACATGTCAAGGTCATACCAATGAACCGATATAAATATTAGTTAAAAATATTAATATTTGAGTATCCTCATAAAACAATGTATGCAAATCTGTTTGTGCAAATGTACTGTATTATCCCTGTTCTTGTATAACGTCCAACTACTGCTGTAAAACTTTCCACAGAAGCTTATTTGACACCCAACCCGTCATACAGATAAGATCATCAGACTCTTCATGTCCATAACTTCTGCAGAAATAAGAAAGAGGAAGAGAGAACACTTGCTCGCAGAGATAATACCCCTTAGTTAGTGGTGGACTTTGTGTGATGGGGTGTGTTCACAATGAAACTTTACTAATTACTAAATCGCTATATGAAAAGATGGGTGGGAGGGGGAGATGACACATGGTGGTATTGGTTAATCCCTGTTGGTTAATCGCTGTTCCCCACCTGCTGGTGATGTACACCACAGCACAGCACACAGTGCACCACAACGAAATACAACCATTTGACCCATCCGCGTAGGAGCAGTGGGCAGCTGACACTGGCAGTGCCTTGGGAGCAGTGATTGGGGACGATACCTTGCTCAGAGGTGCATCAGCGGTACTTGTACTGGTCTGGGATTTGAACGGGTGACCTGGTCACAGGGCAACTCCCTAAACTCTACACCACCACAGTCTTTCTTAGCATATTATGGAAAAACAAGAATTCTGCTTTTTATTGGTGTGATATGTATAATAAATCATGATCAATACAATCAATGACACAAGCAAATAAGGTCAAAGGTCAATGTTTATTTCCCGTTGACTCTCAGCTTTTGGTTTTCCTCTAAAACAGGCCGCTCTTGTCCATTTGCCTAGTTTACAATAAACTCAAGTTTCCAAAACCTTTCCACTGCACAGATAATGTTCTCTGGAAGAATTAGTAACCTGTATGTTGCTCTAGCATGGGGCGTTTTGGTGTCAGGCACAAGATAAGCTATGTTGACTTACGGTAAGATTCTTTCATCTATTCCTGTATTTTGTGCACATCGCAGAGCCCGGAGAACCGTTTTATCTCTCACCTTTTCCCGTAATGTGCTGCAGCCAAGAGAAGTTTCACTTTGATTTGTAGTTATGGCCCAGAAACTTGATAATCATGAACAGGTGGATAATTGTCGGCATAATCTCTTGTCCTTATGCTGCCTAGTTCATAATGGTGGATACATGGAGCCTTCATCTGCTCTTTCTCTACTTCTGGCTGTCTTGGTTAATATCGCTCTTTTACGAGCAGCACACAGAGGGCATGGGAAAGCTCCCTTCTATCCAGTTATGCAAGCTCTTATTGAGAGGAATTTCACTTTCCAAGTGAAAATAAACCTCTGACAGGATCAGAAATGCCCCATTTACCAGGACTGAATGTCACAAGTGGGGGAGATGCACGCACACTCACAGCTGAGCGAGAATTACACTTATAATAATAATAAGTAATAATAATAATTAAAGTAAAAATAATAATGCTCAATCTCCCAGAGAGAAATTTTTGAAGGTCACACATGCTCAGCCGCACCAACACCCTCTTATCAGGTGGTTTGGACAAACCCTGGCATCGACAGGGGTTAGACATCCACAGAGGATCTCGTCTTAATCAGGCTTCAAACTAAACAGACGCCTGCGCAAAAAAAAAAAAAAAAGACATTGCTCATGAAGTTAAACAACATTATGGGACCAGACAGAGTGATCCGCAAGCAAAACGGTGCCAACTGAAAATGATTCATTCGCCTCTAATGTCTGGCCTCCCTTTTTCCCATCACACACACACACACACACACATGTTTAATGAGTCCAGGTCCCTCAGACAAAAGAACTGACTCTAAAAAACACAAAACATTTCATTCTCTCAGTACTTCACCTCTTCTTTCTGATTTCGTTTCTGACCAGTCTCTCTGCTACACTTTAGGTGTAGTTTTCAGTGTATTTTTCACTGTGAACACACCCCATCACACACTAAGGGCACCACAATTAAAAGTGACCTCTGCATTTTACCTATCACACGTGGAGCAGCGGGCAGCTATGAGAAGCATCTGGGGAGGAGTGTAGTGTAGCGGTGCTCAAGGATACCTCAGTGAGGCCCGAGTTGGTACTTGAGCCTGCAACCTTCTGGTCACAAGGGCAAGGTCCTAACCAGTAGGCCACCACTGTCAATTAGTATTATAATCTGTTGTAGTTCACTGCGGTGACGAAGAGGGGGTGCTTTCCTTTGTCTGAACTGATCTAATTACAGAAGTTTAAAGGGATATTTTGGTGAAAAGTCAGATTTACACAACTCTTGCCCAAGTGCTGTAAATCATTAAGCAATAGATCATGAGAGGGAGTGCTTTACCATGAGGAACATCACAGCTGTGACTCAGTAGCTGTAGATCATCTCAGCTGTGATGGTGTTTCCTGAATGTGTGTGACCTCCAGTGCATTATTGCCTTTATACAACACTTGTACAAAACAAAGAAAAAATGAGAGGAATTAAGCCCCAGAAAGCGTTAACACTGGAAATTTCTTGCAGTCAAAAACTAGAGCATTTTGTGTATCAGACTGAGCCATGAAAGTGTCACAATATCAAGTTTAGCTCAAAGTTTTCCCAAATTTCCCAGAATGCAGTTTAGCTCAGTCAGTCTGTAAAGCATTACGCTGGCCATCGTGTTTTGTATTTGTATTTTGTAAATTTCTGCTGACATCCAGTAAGTGTAACATTAATTCTTATGGGTTTTGCTGTTGAATTGAATTTTTAATTTGGGGCAATAGAACGATACTCAATGGCACAATACAACTAAAAAAACCTGGTGCTATAAATAAAAATTCCTGGTGCTATTAACGATGAGAATTTCATCTTATAAATTTCATTAATAAAAACTCTACCAGAAAACACAAATCACCTACTTTTTTTAAGTAGAGGTGGGTTATCTGTATGCTGATGTCCTGAATAAACTGTAAACAGAAATGGAATGTATTGTGGTTAGTATCTTGACTTTTGGCATTTTTTTTTTACATATTTACAGAATTTGAAAACAACTGCTGACTTTTACATTGCGTCAAAGTTCCACAATGAATGGAGCAAAAGAAATGATTGTAAATTACTTTTAAACAGTACAATTTACATTAACCTCTATTATATATTAAGAGGGGTTTGTGCTTGTCTTATGAAGCTGCCCTTTTGTTGATACAAGGATTTTTGTCTGTAGTGCAGTTGTAAAATGAGGTAGCAACATAGACTGTTTTGTGTACAGATGTCATGTTCTCTGGACCACTGAAATGTAAAGATTTAATCTGAATGTGGAGGTGAAATAGAAAGTTGTCTGGTGTTCACTATATGTGCTAAGGACACTCTCTAGACTCCCATTCTGTCTTCTGGCCTTGGGAAAGTGTGAAAAATGAGCCACCATATCTTCACCATTCCACAACTGAATTCCATGAAGTGTAGTTGGATAAGTAAAAATTGGGCTTTCAGTATCTGTCCAGATACCAGGCAGTGGTGGCCTAGTCCTCGCCCTTGTAAACCTAAGGTCGCAGGTTCAGGTCCCGGCCTTAAAGCAAGGTACCTTCCCACTACACAGCTGCCTACTGTCTGCTGCTCCATGCGCGCATGTGTGATGGGTTAAATGCTGAGGTCACATTTCGTTGTGATGCACTTTGATTGATTGAGTGTGTTCGCAATGACAAGTCACTTTCCATCTGTCCTATACTTTTCAGTACCTGTTCATAGGGATAGAGTCAATGACCAAAAAGCATGCCAGTAAAAGTCAGAATTTTGAAGCTGTACCAAACTATATAGTAGGGTTATGAAAGTGCTGATGTGATTAAAATTTGTGACAGGTTCTATTGAAACAAATGAGATAAAGAAAAATTCCTGTGATCATCAGACACTTAAGTAAGTTATAGACCTGCATGTGGTTTCTGACTCTGCAACGTATAAAAATGAACAAAAGCAGATTACATAGCTGTAAAGATTACTAGCAGCAGTCCTGATATGGCTGGTGAGCACCAAAGACCAAAAACCTGTTATCAATGCTTAGTAACTGTCTGAAGCTCCCCACTGTATTTTGATGCTTTACCTACGGGAGGTGGACCATTACATATGTTCGCACTGAGAGCTTTAGTCACACCCATGTCTCAAATAATGTTTTCTCTTGAAAACAGAGCCCAACACGATTAGATCAAACTTGCAGGTTGGTACCTGTGGTCGCCCCATTGTCTGGGACTGCCCAGCCATTTTTCATGTCCCCTTCTTATCACACTTCATTGAGAAGGTCTGTCCTCCACCTCCTCCAAGGCAAAACAGGGAGAGGCTCTGGTGTCCTCTCCTCATGGATTACGTTCTCTTTATCCCTGAGACTTGGCATCCTCTTCTTATGGGATTTGTGCTAATACCTCACTGTGTTTGCAGCATTCCTCCCTTGTGCCTCATAACAAGTCAGTTATTTCCTTCTGCCTCAGAGTGGTGGGAGGGAGAAGGATTCTCGGTAGCTCTGAAAAGCCCTTTTTTGGTCATATTTGAACTTAAACCAGGTCTCTGATCAGACCAGCCAATGAGAAGCACAAGATGTTGGTCATCCAGCGGCATTATTACAATTTGACCCCTAAACTCCCTGCTGTGTGACTTGGCCGGCGGTACCGTTTTCATTTTAGATCAGTCAAGAAAAAGACAATAAGCCTCCTATTGAGCTAGGAGGAACAGCTTCTGCTTTTTCTGCCCTGGTTTTATTTTCAGGCCAATGATGTTGAATAAAAGGGCTTGTGGATGGTTTCCAATAATTAGAGTACTGGAAAAAGCTGCTTTCATACAACAGGTTTTAAAAAGCGCTCTCACTGGACTCATCAAGCTAGCTTTCAAACTAAAGCATAGACCAAGAACAGTGTATCAGCATGTTTCTACTGGCACATAATGTTCCATTACACCAAGTTTAGCCACTTCTGCAGTGACGTCTTTTTGGAGATGTCAGAAAAGCAGCACTGTTTAATGTGTCTGAATATGAATCAACTAAATCAACATCTTCTAGTATTCAGAGGAAAGTTGGAAGCTAATATTTTCCTGTGAGATAAAGAATAAACTGCTATTTCTGAAAATGAAGTGTATGACATCAAAACCACCTGCAATGTCCCACTTTGTGACACTAAATCAACTGTCATCAAAGCATGGACTCCACAATATCTCTGAAGGTGAACTATGGCACTGAACACTAAAACATTAGCAGTAGATCCTTGCCCTTTAAGTTGCGAGGCAGGGTCTTCGTGGATCAGACTCATTTGTCTAGCACGCCCCACAGATGCTCAATCATGTTGAGATCCTGACAATTTGGAGGCCAAGTAAAAACCTTGAACTCCTTGCTCTTCAAATCGCTCCTAAACAATGTTAGCGTTGTGTGCAACAGTATTTAGAGAGGTGGTAAATGTCAATATAACTTCAAAGTAAATGCCAGGAGCCAAGGTTTCCCAGGAGAATGTTGTCCAGGGCATCACACTGCCTCTGCCAGCTTGTTTTACTGTCTCAGGTAAGCAACCAACATGCACTCGACCATTCACATGATGTTAAAGAAACAGGCCGTCTTCTTCCAAGCTGAGCCACTGGTTCACTGGCTCTTATTGCTTGGATTCTCACTTTTCAAAGGAAAGTATTAACCACTGCGTACCTAAATAAGATCTGCCATTTTCAGAGATGCTCTGACTCAGTCGTCTAGCCATCATGAATCTTGCCCGTGCCCAGATCGTTACACTTGCTCATTTGCCCCTGACTGTGCACTATGCGCCTAATAATTCCCACCCCTTGACAAGCACCATTGTAAGAAGATCAGTGTTATTGTCTTCTCCTATTAATGCTGTCCCTAACCACTATGTCACCATTGCACACCATTGGCCACTAGTCCACCATTGGCCACTAGTCCACCACTGCCCACTGGGCTACCATTGCCCACTAGTCCACCATTGGCCACTAGTCCGCCATTGCCCACTAGGCCACCATTGCCCACTAGTCCACCACTACCCAATAGTCCACCATTGGCCACTAGTCCACCATTGCCCACTGGGCTACCATTGCCCACTAGGCCACCTTTGCCCACTAGTCCACCACTACCCAATAGTCCACCATTGGCCACTAGTCCACCATTGCCCACTGGGCTACCATTGTCCACTAGGCCACCTTTGCCCACTAGTCCACCACTACCCAATAGTCCACCATTGGCCACTAGTCCAACATTGCCAAATAGTCCATTATTGCACACTAGTCCACTTGCCAAATTTTCTACATAGGAATGGATGAACCTGTGCATCAACAGGCCACATAGTGTCAAAGTCCTGACTGGAGCGGCACTGAAACCTAAAAGGCACCAACAGTTTACTCAGTTGCTCTTCTTCTGGGTCTGCTTATTTTGGATTTTGTTTTTGTCACTGAAATTAAGCATTAAACACAAATGATAATGTCA
>JBBPDA010132437.1:0-22995 GCA_037974385.1 Arnoldichthys spilopterus
CCCGGGCCGGGACTCGAACCCGAGACCTTCAGGTCTCAAAGGCAGTGTCCTAACCACTAGGCCACCACTGCCCAAAGTATGTACCGCAAGGTAAAGAGGATCATGAAATAAAGATTAGTTGGCTACAAAAAATGTCTGGAGACATAATTTCAGGCAAAGCAGTCCTCACTTCTTCCTGAGTTAAAAGGTGCCCAAACTTCAACATGATTCTTTTGTTCCATGATGTAAAATTCAGCAAAACAAATATATTAATTTTAAGATTCTAGTTGTAGATGTGGTGTCAGCTTCTCTTCATTTTGAAAATCAACTAAATGTGTAAAGATGGGTGTGTAAAAATATGTCTTCAGATCAAAATATCTTTAAGATCTCTCCGACACTGACCTCAGATATAGGTAACAACGGGCCGATCCATAGGGCTGATCTGTTCAGTTCAATTCTGTTATTCAGTGTTTGTGTACATGCCTGGTTAGCGCTGTCGCCTCACAGCAAGAAGGTCCTGGGTTCGATCCCCGGGTCGGCCACGGGTGCCTTTCTGTGTGGAGTTTGCAAGCTCTCCCCGTGTTCGCTTGGGTTTTCTCTGGGTGATCCGGTTTCCTCCCACAGTCCAAAGGCTGCAGTAGGTTGATTGGATAGTCTAAAATTGCCCATAGGTGTGAATGTCTGTATGAATGGTTGTCTGTCTGTGTGTTGCCCTGCGATGGGTTGGCCTCCTGTCCTGGGTGTACCCCACCTTAGGCCAGTAGTCAGCTGGGATGGGCTCCAGCTTCCCCGCGACCCGGGAAATGAAAGAAGCGGTTTAGAAAATGGATGGATGGATGGAAGTTGCTGGTACATGATTATTGTTTTAATAATAACATATTCAGCAAATATGTTTATTTGTATTTGTTTACACTGTTTTAGGAAGTTAGGAAAGAAACGTTTAAGTCAAGTCAGTGAGACACACAGCTGATTAACTAAACACTGGGATCGGATCGCCACTCAGTATTGGCCCATACCCATAGCCCAGGTTTATGTAACAGTAGTGGGCCTGAAAAAGTTGGATTGGTGCATCCCTAAGCACAAACCATCCAGGAGTGTCCAAATTATGGATTGCACATTACACAGTGTTAAAAACATAGCATCCAGTTTCCACATTTAGATACAGTAATGATATGGGAACAGACCAGAATAAAAAGTGTGACATGGTTACTCCTCACACCCACTAGCCTTTACACAAAATGCCATGCTCTGGCACTTCAGTCGCCCACCCTAAGGCCTGAGAAAACTGGCAGTCTTTAAGTTCCATGGCTGCTGGAACAAACACTGTTCCTTCTCCTGGGAGACGGCGAGCACAAGGCCCTCTGGTACAAACACGCGCTGCCATTCTGGGACCAATTACTCAGCGTCACCAGGGAGAAGAAGAAGAAAGAAAGAGAAAAAAAATTAAAAAGTAATTCTGTTTAAGAAAGCCACATGTGGCCACCACAGTCACTTTCACAGACAAATGAATGAACATTGCCATCCAATGACCTGCCCAAATTCTTTAGATGCCTATAGAGCCAGAGATCACATGAATCAACTAATATTAGAATTAGTCAACATTTATTTTTTTCATTTTCAGTTTTTTTATTTGCTTTTACACAGTTTTGGAGTTTTGACTATTTATCAAAATGCTTGTGCAAAAAAAAACAAGTAGCAGAAAGGTTGGAAGTTGTTGCAGTTGTGTTTAGGGGTATGAATCATAAGTTTGATCATAATTCAATCCTAAATTTTTCAGGCAAAGGTTTGATTATGTTCAGCACCAAATAAAAATGCATCGATGTGATTTGTTTTTCGATACTAGGGACTACTGCCAGTATAAAATATGTCACACAATCGGCTACATTTCAATGATCTCACACATGCAAACTATATTTTATTAATAAAGGTCAAATTCAACAGTCTAGTCAAAGGTAAAAAAGCAGCTCCTTAGTACAAAACACTGCTCACAGTAAAATAAGGTAAAATTAATGCTAAACAACATATTTATGTGTCACATTGATACATCGGATTGTGCTGTTTTGCATTGATACAGAATTTGTATAGGTGTATTCCTAACAACATCCATCTGAGGTTGTTGATGCATTTATGAGGCTGTGATGTAGTTCTGACAACTGTGTTCTCATTGCATCATAATGTTAAACTCTGTGTCTATACTGCTTTCAACAAGTTAGAAATAAGGTCCAAAGCGTGGCTTCATTTCACAAAGAAAGACAACCACAGTGCACATTACAGTGTCAATGAAACGAGGGTGGAAACACCAGCAATATGTTGAAATATCATTTGACACAAAATGGGCTAAAATTAGAGGAATGCTCTGCCCACAAGTGCCACTGCTTCCCACCCTGGGCTAAACAATTTGTGGAAAATGTCAAAACCCTTTTTTCACCCAGGCCGTTTTTTTTGCCACAAAAACAATGTTTAGAGAGTCAATTTTCAAGCTTTGCATGATTAGATTTCATCATTTGTATTAAATTCCCCCAATTAAAACATATCAATATTTGATAACATAAGAGACAATTAAAACTGAAGCCCTGAGATGTGAAAAAATGCACTTTTTCAAATCACAATTTTGACATAACAATGATTAACTGTTTAGTCCTATTCCCAATCAAGCAGAATTTGTAACCAAGGGTAAATATTCAATCTTATATTATTTGCGACACACAGGCAGACTTAGAAAATTTTTATTTTACTTAAAAAACTTAAATAAAACTAAATGCTGAACAATGCATCATTTCATCCATTTTGGATGACTAAAGATAAAGATACCTACAGCCAGCTGCTCAATTCATCCATCAGCTCAGAATTATCAGTTAATTTGAGGAGATATTTACAAAACTGATAAACACTTTTTTAAAGGTCGGTTATCCTTTAAAAAATGTAAGTTATCATTTAAAAATACTTTAAGTATCCTTTAATAAAAAGGTGAGTAATTCTTTTCAAAAATTATGCATAGCACATTCTGAACCCTGAATACATTTTATCATATCAAATATGTTAATTAAGCTGTACATTTTTTTCAATCCAATTAATATTTGGTGTTTAGACAGTGAAAAGTGACTTTTTGCCATAGTATTGTTTGGTATAGAGATTTGTCACTACACTTTTATATTGTTGTCAAATTTTTGGTCTCATGATAGTGAGGGTGTAATGATACACTCAACCCATGATTCATGCTGTCTGTGTTCAGACGGTGCTGGTGGTTTACAAACTTTGGAGCTCAATCACAATTTATAGATGCATTATTACACATTTACATGACAACCCTGCATTATTAGTGTGAAGATCTTATTATATTTATTCCAAAATGATCAAGAAGTCAGGAATAACTTTATTATCCTATCCATTATATACAAGTAGGCTTATAAAGTGAAAAACACTTTGCAGAACCACACAATAGAAGCAAACAAGAGTGTAAAAAAAACTACACAAGGATTTTGCAGAGTGCTACCGATCAAAGAAAAGCAATGCAATACACTCAATTACAATATAATAAACACTGCATATAACAGAATATATACAATGACAGTGCACCCATTGTATAGTGGGAATGTGATCTAGAAGGATTGGCTTGAGTGGCAGTTTTCAGTTGTTGCTGCTTCCCTCTTTATTTGCCCTAAGGATATTAATAGAGAGAATAACTGTGTCAGTCTCATTATTGTATGTTTTTCCTTTTCTTGTACTGCGTGGTAATTTATCTGGTATTCAAAAAATCAGTTTTTGCACCATAAGCAACACATTTGTGTAGTTTTAATTACGTAAAGTACTAATTCATATTTAATGTGAGCTACAACTTACCAATATGCAGTAAACTGTATATGGTGTATTCCCAACACTGCTTGGCAGAACGCTCTGTTTTGCGCTCTGAATGAACAATATGAAAATGTCCTTTCTTTGTCAGTATTTTCCGTGCAAGCAAACCTTTTCACATGGTACAATGATTAATCCTCCCTGAATTCTTGAAAAGGGTGTGGTAAACTGTATTTCTCTGTTGCTATTGATTCAAGGTCATGACAGTCATGGGATATGGTAATTCATAGAGGAGAGAGACGGCCAGACAGTGTACAGGTTGTAAGTTTCTCAAGCCATTTATGAACATTGTTTGCAGTGTGGCGGGGAGCGCTATCCCGCTGAAAGAGCTCCTCACACAAATCAACGAGCTGGTCGCTCATGACCCTGCTGCCCATTCACCAGTACTTCATCCTTGAATGATCTGTGGTAGGTACAAAACACTAAATACTGCGAACACTCCTCAAGACAGATCTGCCTTTTTGGAGATGCTCTGAGATGATCTGAGACTCAGTTGTCTTGTCATCAGTATTTGACCTTTTCCATTGTGGCTCATCCTTACACTTGGGCCAATTTTCCTGCTTCAAACACCAACAACTGACAGTTCACCTGCTGTCTAATATATCCCAACCAGTGCTACAGGTGCTTGTCCATGTATCATTTCACCTGGAGTTTATGAACACTATACACTTACTGTCCAGTCTAACCTGTTGGTTCACATTGCAGATGTAAAGTTGTTGATAGTTCATCTGATGCTGCACAGTTTGTGTTGGTCATTCTCTAGTCCTACATTAGTGGTCAGTTTTTGGTCATAGGACACTGTTGGCTGAAACGTTTTGGTACTTTCATACATGAATTGAGGTAAGAGCAGCATAACTGATAAATATCCTATTGCCATTACATTAGTGCTTACTGACCAACATTCACCAATGCAATGGCAACAGTGGTGCATGAGACGGTGGTGAATACTTAACATAGCAAGTTTAATAAATTACCTGCAATCTTGTGTACTCTGTTGCTTATATATGGTACAAATAATAAATAATTCATCAAAATACAGATGACACATTTATAAAATAAATAAAATAAATAAAAAAAAATTGTCACAAAGCTCACTTGCATATGGTAGTCTTCTGCCATGAACACTACAGATGGGAAATATAGTCATAACAAATAGCAAGCAAAGTCAGACAACAGTGATTAGTGACAGCTGACTCATGGTCCTGTGCTTCCTCCTTCTAGGGCAGTATCACCTTAACAAAGGTAGTCGCATCAGCATGTCTTACGCTAAGTTGATAAGTCAACTCCTTTGGCAAAGGCTTAAATGCAGCTTCTAATCCACTGGTTGCATGCATTCGGTCGGCTCCCCACACACAGCCTCACGCTGGGTTGCACATCATGGGTAAAAGCAAACAACACTGAATGGGTCAGGGTCGGAAATAGTATCTGTGCCAGCGCTAAGAAGTCAGTCCTTAGTGGTGCCTTGAATTATCTCCCTTATTTCCAAATGATTTTAAAAGTGATGTGAAGTTTATGTGGTCTCCATCTCCAGACTCCATTGTTTTCCGATTTTCACAATGATTGTTTACATTGCATTCAAGAGTAATTGCATTGCGATTGATGTGGCCCCTTCTGATGTGGTTTGGCTTTGAGGAGCATGCCCATAACGCTCCATTAACAACCAGAGTTTATTTGTGTTGAAACTTCTTGGGCCTCTCTTCTGAGAGCTGTATAGAGGATACACCCTTCACCTACAGTTCTCTAATGAACTTTGCCAGCTTCATTCGTTCAGTTCACCAAAGCTCAGACAGTGTGCAGTCAGTATGAAATATTTCATTTCAGGAAGTCCTGGAGAAAAGCACACGCTCTTTTTGTTTTTTTAACCCCTGTTTTCTATTTTAAGTGGAGCCATGTGACTCACCAGTAATGCACCCTGAGCAAGATGGAAATACTGCCCAATGTGCCTCTACACAATGTCCCTTTTGATGAGCAGTTATGCAAACTTTGTAGTCTAAATCCCCCTTTGTGGATAGTAAGTGCCACTGTGGCCCCCCTTACCACCATTTATACACCCCACCCATCCAAATTTTGCCTGTTTTGCTGTTCTTTCTAGGCAGCCATTGAATGCTGACCTTCTCAAAGAAGAGACATGACACGACTGTGACATTTGTTTAGTTACTGCTGGGTGATTGTGAATTGTGACTGGTTGGAATAAGGCTTGGGCTTCATGTTGTCATTTACATACGCAGATGATTTTTCTAGCCACCCCCCCCCCCCAACCACTCATTAAAACATTTCAGCATGATTTTAACAATGGTGAACTACCCCAACAACCCCACAATCCCAAAACCCATCTAAAAACATTCTTGACACACACACCTTCAAGTGCAGTATACTGTGGCTAAACGTCAGGAAGGTTTAACAGTATGAAAAAACAGATACTGCAAAAAAGCTGAGTTTGATTTTATATTCAATTTGAATATATTTCATTTACCATTTTAATCAAGTTTCTACATTGTGAAGTAAAGATGAAGTGTATTTATTAAAGTAGCTAAATAAAAACAGTTCCATTACCAGTGGGCAGTAAGTGGTAAGTAAATGCCATATATGCATTATTTTTTGCTAGCATTACAGCCAAACTATACCAAAAGAGCCCTCATCTAAGCAGGACTACACCTGAGTGAATAGATCTGTAAAAGAGAGAGAAGTGAGCAGTAGACGACAAACAGCATCACGCAAATTGAACAAGGCCACGAGAGGGGAGGGCCCATGAGGACAAGCTGTGGGGTATAGAAAGAGCGCCAGGAAATAACAATTAACCTGTTCCATATTCCCCAAGCAGCTGAGCGAATTAGGAACACACACACCCATAATTACTGTTCCTCGCCCTGCCTGCAGACTCTCACACATCAAAGATGTGAGTTTTCCAGTCTGTTCCCACTGTGCACAAACTGATCAGTGATCCCACCTGTGTCAGGAGTCTTATATGAAATGCTAAAGCCACAATTGTGGTAACTGGGAAACAATAAGCTTTCTTGCCCTGCAACACTCAAAATGTACCTCTCTGCCATAAGTGTAGTTAGAAAATGAAAACAAATACCCTTTTAGTCATTTCTCAGGGCAATGCATGTGGAAGCTTTTCACAGGTGTCTCCACTATCATTATCCTCCCCTTCACACATGAAAGACAATTAATAGTGCAACTTTATAGACAAAATTGTTGTCACATAACTAAAGAGCAGTAGTTACAGCCATCTTGAAGGATGAATTTTGCCAGATTTGTAGGTTTATAAAGATTTTACTATATCATGTACTGTCACAAAGCACATAAGCAAGTTTGCTTATTGCTAAGTGGGGGTATAAGATCTGATTACTTTCAATCCAACAGCCTTCAAGCTTCAAGCCTGCTCGACTGAAAGTAATCAACGCTTACACTCTCCCCCACCTCCCACTCCAAGAGCTCTAAAGCAGTAAGATTCAGAAAACAAATATGGCCAATCAGTTTAGACTTCAGCAAACCATCCCCTCAACTGTGGGCTAAAGACCCCCACACAAGCTCCTACAAAAGTGCCTGGTAGCAATGTCCCAAAATAGGCCCTGCATAACAGCCCAGCCCAAGGAGGTCACCAAAGCTACCATATCCAAACGCAGATGAAACGGACAAGCAGGGTTAAATTCTATGCAACAGACGATCTTTAACTTTTCCTTTCCTTGTGATAAAACGGTGCAATTAAGTTATTGCATTATTTCCAATGCAACGCTTCTATGAGCAAATCACACATACAGTGAGTAGTACGTGGTATGTCTTACTCATAGTCATGGAAGTAATGCATTTACTGCTGGTAGACACACACAGACGTCTGTGCCAGGAAAGATGGTATTTTTACATAGCCTGGCTAACCCAAAAAAAGAATAATATTTTGGACCGTGGCGCTCCGCCAAAGGACACAAACCTCGCCTCTTGCATTTCAGTCTGTGAGATGTTTTCATTAAAAGTTAAGCTATGATTTTCCAAAACTTTTAAATCAAGTGGTCACACACATACAGTATATATATATATTACAGAGTATTTGTCTGTAATCTAATGCCACATTTACTGAGCTTAAACCATTAAAGTTAGAAAATGTATTTCCCCAATCGTTCCCTCTATGCAATCTGTAGCCCAGGAATTTTCACACACTCCACGCACAGGGCGTCTCACAGAGTTCCTGAGCTGGGAGTGTGTGAGGTGTAGGGTGTGTGTGTATGTGTGAGGGGGTGTTTGATACAGTGAGCTTGATGGATAAGACTATCTGTTGTATCTATTTTAAGCTCTGGTGGCTGAACAGCAGATGGACAGGAGAGCAGAGACACATCCTGAAGTGTACACAACCATATCAGTGTATGTACACAAGAGTTAAGAGCTTATTAATGCAGATAAAGCCATTCAGCACCGATCTACAGAGAAGGAACTGGCTCAATGACTCGGTTTTTAATGCAGGGAACCAGAAGGTCATTTTAATCGTCGACTATTCATGTGAAGTGATCTAATATCACAGTGTTACACAATTTTTGTTTCTGGCTTCTAAGTGTTATATTTCAACTGCTTATGTCTAAAGTCTATGTAAAAGCTGCTATATTCATCACAAACTTTGATTTTATGACCACAGCCCACAAACGTTTCATATTTATAGTGGCAAAACAGGCAAATTTGTATTTTTTCTGGACAGTCCCAGAAAGTTGTACGTAAGTATGTACAATTGGAAAAATTTCTGGACTAAATTCGGGAAAACTACTTAGCATTTAAAGTGAATTGACTGTGTCCTTGAAAGCAGATCAATTCCAAAATGTCCTTCTTATGAGCACAGAAGCAAAGGTTTTGTGGAACAACAGTCATTCTCTATTTATTTTTAGGCATAAGGGATTGGGAAAAATAATTTAAATAAAGGAAGAATAATAACTTCATGAATATATTGTATTATATTCATATAATGTATTGACTTTCAGTTTGAATTTCAGGGATATTATTGTGTAAACCATGTAGTTCAGTTTGTCAAAAGACCAGTGAGAAAAGCTGCTTTTTACTGACTATTCTGCTGCTTCAGAATCTATACAAGGAAGTTAACTTTCTGCCACTTACTGTAAGCAATATGCCATTAGAAGCTCATACAAAACACACTCCTACCACATATCTTACGCCATTTCTGGTTTTAAATTGGTATCAGAAAGAAGCAGGTTCATTACAGCAGTATAATTGTGTAATTATGGTACAAACAAGTGTAATTTCAGTGATTTTATTATGTGTTTAGGGTGAACGACCCCATATGTGAACCGCTGCCCACTCAGTTACACTGTCCAATGAAATTCTTACTTTGCTAGTTCCCATTGCTAAAAAACAACAACAAAAAAACGAACTTACTAAGTAATAAACTACTGAGTAATAAAGCCACATACAGATTACAGATCCACAGAATGGATATCTGGTAGTATTTGCAGCATTAATTAAGTGCAATGTGCATTATTGCAGTATGTGGATGTGGCAGTACATTTAAACAAAAACACACAAAATACATTATGCACTGTTGTGAGCAGCAGATAGTCCAAAAGTGCAATGTGCATCACTGTAAACATTGGACAGTGGATTGTTGATAATGTTGAGTAACTGTTTAGGCTCTAAAGTGAAGTGAAATTAAAATGTTACTGCAATATTATCAAACAACACCAAAAGAATTTATTAATAATATAAATTCTATATTAATATTAATATTAATATTAATATAATAATATATTAAGATTTATTACAGTAACTAAGCTGTAATCATTGTCTGCACAATGAATGGAAAGGACTGTTCGATCCTGAGTTCGAAAGATGAACACGTGGCTACTGTATCTCCAAGACGATGCCATTGTGCCAAAGTCAAGAGTAAGGACTTAAAGGATGACAGTGATGTAAGAGAAAGTAACCACCTAAGGAAATGCTAGGACAAGTCCTCTTGTGACCAGCCTTACCTTAAGCAACAGGGTAAGACGCAAACAAATACATTGCCTCACTCTACTGTCAGAAGAATAAGTATTTCAGACGGTCACTATAAGAGAAGGGATCAGAATCAGACCAAAGTATTAAGATCAAAATTAATTTGTTGTGGTGCTTGAGTGTGTTCACAATCACAAATAGTCACTTTCACTTGATCCAGTCATGTTTTTTGGGTTGGGTGTTGGCTTTATTAAGCCTAAAGTACTTCTAAGTGTTTATTTATTTATTTTTGTTTTCATTTCTCTTTTTTTTTACATGCTATTTTTACTTTAGTACTTTATTTTTACACTGTACTTGCGCCACTGTGGTGGTGGTGACATAAACACACATTTTCCACAACCTCCATGTGGATTTCAGAAGTATTGAGAAGATGAAAATGTCTGCAGTGATGAATAACACACGCAACAGAGTACATATTTATTTTGCTCTGATTATTTATTATAAAAGCAGCCTTGGGTTTGAGAAATGTGTTATATGAAGTAAATATGAAGTAATTCATGACAATGATGAATATTATTATTATTATTATTATAATCATTGTTGTTGCTGTTGTTGTTGTTGTGCAACAGCATTCAGAAGCCCCCACTCATTCAGTGAGAACTTAAGAACTGGTCTCTACTCAGTTTGCTCCAGTAAGCTGCTCAAAAACAGTGAGCAGATTATTAGCAGTGCAGCACACACAGATAAACAGCAAACATAAGCCAGACACTGAATGTAACTCCTCAGAGAACCAGCAACCAGGCAAGGAAAGCCTGGTGAGGTCTATTAAGCAATCCTAGAGCGTGGCCCTAAATTTGATAAAGGCAGGAGAAGAGAGAAAAGAATTGGATAATAACATAGCCTCTCTAGTCACAACGTTGGCATTCAAAGCACAATAAAGGTCTGAAGAGAACCAGAATGTGCATATTTATCGCATTGTAAGCCTGACACAAAACTTCTACAAAAGGTGTCTGGTATTATTTTTGTCAGATTCACTTAGATAAACAACAACAGCTAAAACCTTAACAACAGACTCAGTTTGGTGACTCAGTCGATAATTAAAGGCCAGGCACTATGGTCTTTAAGTCCTTCATCAGCTTCAAACCGTATGTAGTTTAAAGAGGCCAATTAAACTACAGGCTCTGCAATACAAAAAGGTGGTCGCCCAGCTGCAACCATAAGCATTCCTTACCACAAAATAAAAGCTTTCCTTGCACTTTTTACAGGTTTCCTCTCAATTTAACAGTAAAGTGATGAAAGCAAGGGAAGAAATGTCTCTGAAATGCCTATGCCTTAATAAAACTCAACCCAAATGTTTCTTGCTATGTTAAACTGAATCTTATATCAAGGGCATATCAAGGGCAAAATGTACGCTGGAAGATATAACACATAATTCACTTTTATTTTTAAATATATTTTACCATATTTAACACATCAAAACCCTCAATGTAAACCCTTATTTAATTGTTGAGGTTCCTTAAAAAAACCCCATCTAGTTTGGGTTTTTACTCTGAAATACTGTAATGCAGAATGTAGAAATAAGACTGGTTGCTGTAGAAGTGACTTAAGGAATCCTGTAGGGATGCACAATGATATCAGATTGATAACAGCAGATAATTGCTTTAAATCTATATTAGCATCCAAAAGATTAGTTTAGTTCAGCTATAACATTAACACCACCTAATACTGAGCAGGTCCAACTCATTCTGCTTATCCCCTCTCTCCCCACATGCATCAATGAGCCTTGGGTGCCCATGACCCTGATCTCCCAGTTGTCCTTCCTTGGACCACTTTTGGTAGGTACTAACCAATGCATATCTGGAACACTCACAACAACTGCTTTTTTTGGAGATGCTCTGACTTAGTCATCTAGCCATTGCAGTATGGCCCTTGTCAAAGCAGCTCAGATCCTTACACTGGCCCATTTTTTCTAAACTTCTAATTCTACACAGATTTATTTTTATAACAGATTAACAACAGCAGTTGATTCCCATGCAACACATGAGTCACATTTCATATGACTTTTTCAGTGAATAAGACACGCTTTTATCTAGATGAGACATCTTTGTGAGAATGTTCAGCAACTGTAGGCTTTAAATAAACTCAATCAGCCAGGGCTTCTGCTTTGGAATGGGGTCCGATTACATAAAAGCACAGGGAGCTGGGGGTGAGACGCACAAAGCAGACTGTTGTCCTGCCAAAGAGGGACAGAGGGCTAAACTCTCAGTGGCAGTTGAGTGGTTCTATGTACTCACAGATTTTTCTGAGACATGAAAGTGGTTGATTGCATTGCCACATGTGTGACAGAACCACCGAAATCTCCTAGATAAAGTCTTCAAAGGCCTTGCAAACATCTCACCTTAAATTCCACTTCTGATTCTAAAACTGTCCAGCAGCTAAAACAGGGCAAAGTTTCCTGATTTACAGCAGATTGTTGTTTTGTCTCTACTCTGGCCACTCTATAAAATGGAGCGTCTGCCTATTGAGTTGACAGAAGAGGTGACAAAAGAGCCACAGAGAGAGAGTACAAATTCATTTACAGGCTTGGCACAAAGGCAGCACTTACAGAGGCCAACTGTAGCAGCTGCCAGAATGTGCCAATAGGCACATACACAATTACAACCAGAGAGCATTAGAGCACCACTACACAGCACCATTACCATTCAACAGCACTGCGTCAATTTGTTTTGTCAACACCACACAGTTCTTGTGTGGCTAAAGATGGTGAACTATGACAGATCACACAGAGGGTATACCTGATGCCTATGCAATGGGCCAGTTTCAGTGAACGATGCAAGAACCATGCACTGTTCTTCTTTCATGAAGGTTCAGTGATTTTGTCACATGACCATAAAAGCCCTGCAACACCTCAAAATCAGTTCAAACAGGCACCAGCTTAATGATTTTGACTTTGTTCAGAAAATCCTCATCTTTCTTGGGCTTAAGCTGGAGTGACTTTGTAAATGTGGCTTACCCAACTGGAGGTCTCGTAGAAGTTCTCAAATCCATAAATTCGTAGCTGAACTGTCAGTGTTCAGGCTACATCCACTTTCCAATATCGTCCTTAGGCGTTTCAACTTGGCATTCAAAGCCAGCAAAGTCCCACAGTTTCTAAAAGCAGAGGTCAAATGCATAAAACCAAGTGAAGGTCATTGTACTTCAGTGCAAGAAAGTAGTAAAAATTGCAAACAAACGTAGTCTGAGCAAAAAATACCCGAACAAAAATATACCAAGTTCCCTGAAGAACTGCGGAGGAACTTCTTGTCCAGCATCTTTCACCACAGAAATTCAATTTTGTAAAATGTTATTGTTGCGTTTGGGGAGATTCATTTGGTCTAAAATAAAGTGGTGACTCTCGTGAGTGAGATTTGTAAGGATGGGTAAAGTAGTCCAGGTGCTTAACCAACTAAAGGTAACAAAGTTAAACCGGAAATAAATCAATTCACTCAATGTGAAGGACAAACATGCACTTTGGGAAAAACAGCATGTTCCTTTTCTTTACAAAAATATGAGAAAAAAGGTAACATCCTATTTTCCAAAAAAGCATATGGTCATTTTTACTACAGGTGTAAATCACAAGTTTCATCATGATTCGATCCAACATCAATTATTTTAGCCAATGATCCGATACACTATTCTAGTGATATGATTCGGTTCAATGTGATTCAATTCGATGCAGTTTGATCGATTCTGTGTAATACTGGGGTCTGCAGCCAGTATAAAATATGATAAAATTTCACACAATCTGCTACATTTACATAAGTTCACACATGCAAAGAAACTATAATGTAAACATTTATTTATTATTATTATAAAAGGTCAAATACAAGCAAAAACAACTTCTCAGTACAAAATACTGCGTGGAATGACATCGCATGGCAATCGAATTGATACATTGGATCATGCGATATTTTGGTCGATGCACTGAAACTGATCGATTCATCATTACAGTGCCAGTGTTTCCCGAGGTTTGTTCCACATAAACTAAGCAGTGGAAGTCAGTCAGTTCCCCAACCTGAGCTCTATTTCTTAATCCATTACTTCACCATCTTAACAGCAGTGTATACCGCCGGAGGACTAATTTCTCTGCTCACTTCAACACTGGACACTTGTCAGCTACACCGTCCGCCCACACAAAACTACACAACTTATCTGCGCTAAAAAACAAATTTTGTACTCACGGGAGTTCATATATGTACACATGTTCAGCTCGGCGACAACGAACGAGTCCTCCTTATTGGGCAAAATTCACACAGTGAATTGTAGTGTAATTCCTCCACCGCCTCTAACCCTTTCAGCCGGTAACGGCCATGTCATTCAGCCGCTATTTATTTACTCTTTTTCCTACCCGTATTCCGACAGGTCCCGCCTCCCGCGCGACGATTGGTTGCTTACCTTTGAGCGTTGGACTAGCAGCCAACGCCTGCATTGCAGGGGTATGAACGATTAGCTAGTCTTAATATGGGAGGCGGGATTATTGGTAAACACAACGGAATCCTAGCAACGGACCGCAGTTCTTAGAGTCTTCTTTCAGTAAGAGGTTTACCAAAAACCAAGACTGGGTTAGGTGAAGTTTTGAATGATTTAATGATGTCAAAACATTTTTGTCACGGTTAAAACTCGTTTTGAAGACTCTTGTGGTCCTTACTCTCGCAGTAAACTGGGGAGATATGTCCGTTGGCAGCTGGAGCTCTCCTCCAGTATTCAAATTTCAAAAGTGCCTTTCTGTTCATGGCCGTCACTTCTGATTGGCTAGCCACCTTTCCAAGCGTCGCCTTTTTTTACATTTGTGTGCTGGTTGGTCAAGCGTGTTGCATATATGAATAATAATTAACAAGACGAGGGGAGAGGATGTTCGTTCTGTTGTTTTGTGTAACGACTGGGTAAGCCAGCTTCACAGGTCCACAGCTCCTCAGCAGAAACTGCCTAGAAATCTTGAGCTTCTGACTGCCTGTCTCTGAGATCTACAAGCCCTGTATTCAGAACAAAGATCTGATAACAGTGCAGGACCCTGAGCACCTCACTAACCCCCCATACTAATATCTCTCCTCAGTGAGCAGCCTGATCACTCTGAGAAAATCCCCAACCTCAGTGCCTTTGTCTTTTCAAGAACATTGACATTACGTGCTTAGTTCCAGAGTTTCGTATTGTTGTGTCTTTCTAAACATCTGGTAGTCGTTATGAGAACAGGAAAAGTCATATTGAAACTATACGATGCTACCACTCATAATTAAATTTTAGCATTAATGACGCACAGAGAGAGACTGTTTGCTGTGACTTTATTTGTTAGTCAACTTCTCAAAAAACCCAGAGGAGCCTTTATCATGGGGAGGGATAGTGCAAACTTTGACAGAAAGTGTGATTACCAGAGATGGTAATTTATTGATCCCGTTATTGATACTGATACAAATGCTCAAATATTGAAACTTTGAGCGTTGAAGAATATATTTTCTAGCTTATGATAAAAAGCTCTTTCACCTTCTCATTTAGGACAAATCCATGCCAGACCACTGATCTCAATTCTCACTAGAAATAAACTCAAAGACTGACCTCCACATACCCGAACTTTGTCTCCTCACTTGGCGATATCCACTTTAGTGGAATTATGCAGGATGGAGGTGCCTAAAGGGGCCTTGGAGTTGCTTGGAGAAAAACATATATATATATATATATATACAATAACAAATATATATACAATATACAATAAATAGTATACAATATGTATACTGTACGGTGTACATTAGATTGTACAGAACAAAATATACAGTAAATATTACACTGGTAATGTGAAGATTAAATGGGAAGGTAATGGGATCTATAGCACAGCTTTTTAATTTATATTTAAGTATTATTTTATTTACAAAAGTCAAATCATTGAACAAAAAAGTATTCAAGTTTATATAGATCTATGTCATACTTTAATAATAAATGTCCCAATGTTCTTTTACATTTAGCCAGCATATTTCTCTGATAAAGAATGTCATGACCATAGGAGGGCACTGTATGAGTTCTGGGGCATTGAAAAAGAATGAACAAAATGTAGACCTGAACAATTTGAATGTCTTTGAAGTTTTATTTAGATGTGAACATGCCAATTTTTTTCTTGTTGAGTGTTTCAGGAGGTAGCTTCAAGTTTTGTTTGGAGGAAGTGCCTTAACACACACAGAATGACCACCAACACATTAACTAGGAGGACATAAATATGCAGTACTTCCTCATTTCTTTCCCTGTGGTATATACAGTAAAAACCTATAATTCATAATTCACTGTGACTAACAAAAAACGATCAAAAAGGGTTCGGTGAGAGCTTTAGATAAAGGATAATAAAGATTAAATGCAGACTACCCAACGAAGTGAACTTGACACATTACAACAAAGAATAAAATGGCTACTCTGAAGACCAGTTTGCAATAAAGCTGATGAACAGGACATTTCCTTCAAATCTTTAGATGATGAAAGAGAACCCGCAGTCATTGCATTGTGTGATGGGTTAAATGCAGAGGTCACATTTCGTTGTGGTGCTTGAGTGTGTTCACAATGACAAAATAATCACTTCACTTATGAAACATGCATTAAAACTTGAAATATGTTGTTTGACCATTATTTCTTTAAATATCGTCTTTTTCAAAACCTTCGTTTTTGTTCCTGAAGTGAGAGCTTTTCAGGCATATTTTTTTTAAGAAGTGTTGAAAAAATTGTTTATCAGCGATTAAGTGGAAAAAAAAATGACTTTGAAAAAATGGCTTTAGGATGTTCATATGGAAAACAGCATGCCAGCACATTTCAGACATAGATGCATTTACATATTCAGCCTTCTAAACAACATAAGACAACTGCATCAGCTTTCAGACCATGGCATGATTTGTGTAGTATTCAGACAGATATATTTAGATGATCACAAGTAGTCCTTACAAACACTCCTTTTTATTAGTGCAATGAAAGCCCGCCTCAGGAAATTGCACCTCAGCCTCTTGACATAAAGTAGACACAGAGTGCGATGCCTGCCTGATTTGACTGTCAGCACTTGGACTAAGGAGACTTGGCTGAGAATTTACGTAACGCTTCAGACAGTAAGTATAAATGGCTTTTTTGTCACTTTTGATTATTGCACTTATTATCTAGAAACAACCTATAGAAAGTAAACAATAGTTTTAAAGCATTTACAAAAGTGCAGTGTTTGTAGAGTTTCTCAAGCTATTTCAAATCATTAAAAAAATTAAAATTGCCACTGAGAAGTACCAGGAACCAGGAAACCAGGAAATTAAGTAAGTCTTAATGTAGGTTTGTGTTTTTGCACTGGAATTTATTAACATCCTTTCAAATAAAAGATCGCTCAGTTACTGATGAGCACATTTTTCTTGATACGGCTGCAATTGCATTCGACTGCAGGTTACTAAAAGCAGCACATGACCATAGCTGCCAGCAGATGGCGAGGCAACACAAGGTTATAGAGGTCGTAGTTGAGAAAAGAGCTAACTGCCACTTACTTCAAGTTCATTTGGCCGCAGACTCTCTGCAGAACTTTCCATAATATTTATAATGTATAATTCATTCAGCTTCTAACAGCAATGTCATTTTCATGATAAGACGATTAATGATCAACATTCTTCCAAATGTGTTTGGCAGAATATGACATTTAGTGTATTTAGTGTATAAGTCTTGCACTCTCTTTGCTCTTATGAGTAATATACAGCAATGGTCCTGAAACTGGGGGCTGCAGGAGATCCCTTGTGATAAGGGGATGTCAGAACTATTTAGACTGTGTTGCCTGTACTGTTTTGAAAGCAACCAGCTGTCACTTTTAAAGACGAGAACACACTGACCGAGAAACTGCTATTGCATAAGGGGTCAGGTTGTATAATAATGCACCGTAATCAAGTTGAATTAAAAAAAAAAGTTATTGTTTTTAATAAAGTGATTGGCTTTAAAAATGTTTGCGACTTTTTTAATCTAATTGTTAAGTGTACATTCTACATAATCAGTCTTTGTTTTGTAAATTAGAATGATTTAACTTAAACTCAAGTCAAATTCTACAAATTTTGAGTTTGTTAAATGTGCTCTAAATTTGCTTTTTTTAGGCCATATCTAAAAAAAAATCTGGTACCTCACAAATTGTGGCTGGAAAACATGATTCAAATAAAATATTTGAGTCAGCCAATGAAAATTCACAGCCATCCTGCACCCACTTAGTGAGCTTTCTTCTAGCTGTGGAGAAAGCCAGCAAAATGCATTTGCTGGGCAGAGGGGCCTCAGGGTGCAGTGGCACTTAACCTCCACAGAGGGGGCCTTATGCTAAAACAGACTTCTGACTTGTCACAACAGGTTAACCCTTTATGGTGCTCTAACACATTTTCAATCATAAAAACAAACCATGCAGCAACAGGAAAAACACATTTAAGGTTTCACAGCTTTGTGTATAACCAGTGTCTTCACTAAAAGGCCTTGAAGAATCATTTTAAAGGGTCTAATGTATTTCAGTCTTGCAAAAGAAAACATTACAGTCAGTAATGATTGTGTAATAATGAGTTTTTGTTTTATTTTTAACAGTGGGGGACGCGTATGAGGATTACTACAATTACAATAACACTGATCCTGCCACGCCCTGCAATAATGGCAACGTAAGAGATTTTGGCCAAGTCTTCCTCCCCACCATCTACAGCATAGTGTTCATCGTGGGCTTCATTGGAAATGGCCTGGTGGTCTGTGTACTTGTTAAATACCATCAGAGATCTAATATGACAGACGTGTGTCTGTTCAACCTGGCACTGTCTGACCTGATGTTCCTCATATCTCTGCCTTTCTGGGCCCATTACGCCGCCATTAACCAGTGGACCTTCGGGAATTTCATGTGCAAAGCTGTAACATCATTTTACATGCTGGGCTTCTACGGCAGCATCTTCTTTATGATCCTCATGACAGTGGATCGTTATGTTGTCATTGTCCACGCACATGCCTCCCTTTTTTCCAAGCACCGATCAGTGAAAGCGGGCATGGCCCTGGCTGCATTTATGTGGGCACTCAGTCTTGGGGCTTCAATGCCAACCATCACATTCTCTGAAGTGAAGAATGAGTCGTCTGGAACCACTTGCAAACCGGAATACCCTACTAACACTTGGAGGCAGTTGGGCTACATAGAAATGAACATCCTCGGCTTGATCCTGCCCCTCTCCATCATGGTGTATTGCTACTCTCAGATCATCCCCACCCTGATAACCATGAAGTCCCAGAAGAGGCACAAGGCCATCAGGCTCATCCTGGTATTGATCATAGTTTTTTTCTGCTTCTGGACCCCCTACAATGTAGTCATGTTTCTGCAGTTTCTTCAGTATTCAGGGTACTTGCTCAGCTGTGATTGGCAGTATCACCTGGGCTTGGGCATGCAGTGGGTTGAGACCATCGCCTTCAGTCACTGCTGCCTCAACCCTATCATCTACGCCTTTGTGGGGCAGAAGTTCAGGACATTGGTCATCAAGACCTTGAAACAGTGGTTTCCAGTTTGCTTCAGCAAGTGCAGAACAATTACCAGTGAGTTTTCGGAAAGGAGGAGCTCTGTATACTCCATGCGCTCCTCAGAAATGTCCACCACCAAAATTGTGTAGACGCTGCTGGCCTGTGCTATTGTGGTTTAATCACAGGAAATCAAAAATGTAATTTTGTGCAGAAAAGCTTAGCATGCTATTGTTACATTCTGTTTTAGTCTGTGAAAGTGTGCTTATATAACTCCATATTTCCATCATTACACTTGGTTTCTCTTCCAGTTGGTGATGGGAATTTTTTTCTCTTTATTTGTCTCTTTATCTCTTAATTGGTTTACTCATCATTTAACCCCTTAAACCACTTCAGTTATTAATCATGAGATGTTTAATTCTGCAAGTACTATGAATCAGATAACTTTGTACTATAAACCTTAAAAAAGGGTTTAATCTGTTTTTAGTGTTGTATAAGAGTAATTTTATGCTTTTTCTTTTGCACTGTATATTCTCTGAATTTCATACAGCAGAAAAGGTGCCATGAACCTGTCTGAGTACTGAATGCACCTAGTGACTTTACATAAATTTATAAAGCCTTGCTCTGGATTCATATACATATACATTTTGCATTTTTGCTACTGAATTGTTGTATGAAGTATAGTATATTCCTTTGCAATAAACATTTTCAATGTGCTACTGTTGACAATTTGTGTTAATGTTTACAGTGCTTTCTGCTATATACAGATATTTACCTTTACAGAACCTTGCCTTTGCTCAGTTTTAGTAAAGATAAGCCCCATATACTTACATATGCACCAGTTCAAGAAATGTACACACTTTACACATCTGTGCATCCACACACCCACAAAGGGGAACATTTAGTGCCTGAGGAAGCGACAGAGCCATCTGTGTGGGAGAGGGAGAAGCAGCCCTTCCAAGAAAGGAAGTGACATGAAGAGGTACTTAAAACCACATGATGCTGTTCTGACAATAATTTAGACAACAGACAATAACATTCGCCTTCCACAGTAGTGTACTCCGTAAATGCTCCTACAGAGTTTCAAGCTGACTGGTGCTCAAGCGAATGGCCACTTGCTGAATAGACTGACTGATAGCATGACTGACTCAATGGCCTGCCAAAGGTCACTTGGTTGATGGGGGGGTTTCTTTAAAATGGAAGGGAATTTTGAATCGTAACTCATTACTGGAAAGTTGTTTACACTCAGCACAAAATGTTGCCCTTGGCCAGATGGACAGGTTGCACCATGCAAATGCTTTTTTCAGGGAAGGGACTATAGGTACAGTTTTCAATCTACAGTGCATTTTGCAGAAGATTATTTGTTCCTTGACCACACCAATAGTTATTATTATTACTTTAGCATGCCTTCATTTGAACTCACCACTCAGTAGTCTGTCTCACCTATATTACAGTACAACCTGAATAAGAGCAATGTGAAATTCACTGCAGTTAGAAGCAGTGGTGATTTTTGATATGGGTAATATGGACAGCTGCCCAGGAAGGCAATAAAAAAACCCTGTTCACCCAGGGTGTTCAACAGGCCGCCACTGCTTAGAAGTTCAGTTCACTTAAAGTATTAAGGCATATTTACCTAAGCCGAAGCACAACTAGCACAAAATCAAACAACGGTTTGGAAATGAGCTGCAACATTCAAAGTATTAGAAAACACTGATGTGAGCAGCGCTGGACTGGTCATCTGGCATACCGGGCATTTCCCCGGTGGGCCGATGGTAATTTTGGGCTGGCCAGTTTTTTTTCTTAACTAATGGTACTAGTGATGGATGGTTTTAGTCATTAAACCTATTGGTACACAAAACTGGTAGATTAGACATGTTTAATTATGGGCTGGACCAATTACAGCTCAGGGCTGAGGCCCCTCCCTCTTGGGCCTCGACTGTCAATCTCATACAGCCAGAGACGAGATCAGGGAAATGGAGATTGGCAAGAAAAGAGTCACAGAAAAAATTCTAATAGAAATTAGACAAGCCCTTCAGGCAGATGCTGCCAAATGTGTTATAATAAGCAGTGGAGATGAATCAAGATATGAATCGAGTTTGGGTGTAGTTTATTTTCGTTGTGCCTGCTAACAGTCAGTGTTTAAAAGTAGCCAGATTTTATTATAGATCATCATGCTAGTGACAGAGTTTCTCTACTACTGAGCGTTTTAGTGCTTTAGTAATTTAATTTGATTAATTTTGTCATTTAAAACCACTTTAAAATGCACTGCGTACCGTATACGTGATGAAAACAAGTTTAGCTCAGAAACACACACTTAATGCCATTATTTCCACTGCAATTTCTTTTCTTTAGCCAATAGCTGAAGCAAGTTTCAGAAACGTTCCTAGGCGGACATACGTTCAAAAATATAAGGACTGCCTCGGGCCAGCTTCTGACTGGTCCAGTTTTGATGGACAATAACTCGGACCAGTTGTCCGGTAGCCGTAATTACACTCAACAAAAAAACAGATCAGAAAACCAGTCAGTATCTGGTGTGGACACCATTTGCCTCACGCAGTTCAACACATCTCCGTCGCATAGATTTGCTCAGGTTGTTGATTTTGGGCTGTGGAATGTTGGTCCACTCCTCTTCAAAAGCTGTGCGAAGTTGCTGAATATTGGCAGGAACTGGAACACGCTGTCGTATACGCCGATCCAGAGTATCCCAAACATGCTCAATGGGTGACATGTCCGGTGAGTATGCTGGCCATGCAAGAACTGGGATGTTTTCAGTTTCTTGGAATTGTGTACAGATCCTTGCAATATGGGGTAGTGCATTATCATGCTGCAACACTAGGTGATGGTCGTGGATGAATGGCACAACAATGGGCCTCAGGATCTCGTCACGGTATTTTGTGCATTTAAAATGCCATCAATAGAATGCACCTGTGTTCTATGTACATAACATACGCCTGCTCATACCAAAACCCCACTGTCACCATGGGCCACACCACAACACACACGCTGTCTGCCATCTGCCCTGAACAGTGAAAACCGGGACTCATCCGTGAACAGAACGCCATCAAATGTGAGCATTTGCCCACTCAAGTCAGTTACTACGACAAACTGCAGTCAGGTCCAGACCCAGATGAGGTTGACGAGCATGCAGATGAGCTTACTTTAAGGTTTCTGACAGTTTGTGCAGAATTTCTTTGGTTATGCAAACCGTCTGGGTGGCTGGTCTCAAATGATCATGGAGGTGAACATACTGAACATACATCTTATTCTTGTTTTACTAAACTTTAACAGCAAACCCTTGTGGACATTAATTATTATTTTTTATGTGGGCAGTTTCTATTCAATTAAAATATTATATTATATAAAAATATAAACCTTCTTGTGGGTCTTGGCTAATTTCTCAGGGAAAAATGTGGTCCTTGAGGTTTTCACTATGCTATAGCATGAAAATAGGGCCACTTGTACTTAAAAATAATAAAGATTTATTAAATTGCATTTGTCACATTCTCTTTTTTCACCTGATTAATGTTTGTTTTTATTAAAAAATATTTGTCCTAATTTCTAATTACCTAGACAAAGCAGTCCAACCCTGGATGTGAGTATTAATTCTTGGAGAGAGGGAGAGAGGGAGAAAGGGAGAGAGGGAGAGGGAGAGGTGCAGAGAGAGAGCGAGAGAGAGAGAGAGAGAGTGTGAGAGAGAGAGAGAGAGAGAGAGAGAGAGAGAGAGAGAGAGAGAGAGAGAGCGAAAAA
>JBBPDA010132452.1:0-13038 GCA_037974385.1 Arnoldichthys spilopterus
ATTTACACATCAAAATAAATGGAATGACAGTGAGAACTCATGCTCTTAAAAGGTGGAAGCAGAAAAGTAGAAAAAATAGATTAAAGGCAGAAGTGGTTGTTTCTTGCCTCAGCATTTAATGGTTACATTGATGCATTAATGCATATAACAAGGCTTATAAGAGCATGACTCTCATGATTCATGTAACAAAGTCTATCACAATCCCAACATGTAGCAATATAATCACACTGTGTGGAAGAAAGCCCTCTACACAGAGGGGCTTGTCGTCATATGACATTGCAGGAATGCTTTTTTTTTTCTTCTTTACTGCATTTTGATTCATCAGACCTCGCCCAGGACAAGAGGTTAGTAGTCCTGTGACCAGCCAAGCCCCTCTACCATTGTGACTCTTTGTTTTTAGATCAATCAGCCCACTATGCACATCCCATGAACCTGCGGGCTCCCACCTGTTTTAACTGGCAGTAGATCAGGAAATCTCGCAAAACTCAAAACCAAAAGAAAAATACAGTAACTTGAGCCCCTCAGTGTTGATGGTGTGGGCTGTTGTAAATGTGCTGCCTTCTCTTCCTTAAGGCTCAGTGAAATCAACAACATCTGAAAGCTGTGAACAGCAGACAGCCAGTACTAACATCAGATTTTCAACATTTACTTTTCTCTGTGTATCTTTCTATTTTTTATGCTTCTCTATTAAAAACTGAACAATTTCTCAGAGCAAAAGTGCAATTTGAAACAGAACTTAATATTCAAAATTGTCAAAACACCGATCAGCCATAGCATTAGTACCACCTGCTTAATATTAATTAAATAAAAAAATATTAATTTCACGTCATGCTGCTTAAACAGCTCTGACTGGTGCATTGTGTGTTCTGACCCCTTTATATCATTCTATCATAACCAGCATTCACATTTTTTGCTACATTAGCTCTTCTGTGGGATCAAATCAGACAGAAGAGACACAAAATGTTTGTTTGGTGGGTGTGGGTTCATAATGACAATGTTTGGTGGTAGGAATGCTTCTGCTTCCACTTGCGATAGGCCCTTCATTCTAAAAGAAAAGGGTGCATGCAGACTTAGGGCTACTGGCAACTTCTTACTTCTTGCTTGCCTTGCCATTAAGGGCATCAAGGGTAAAAGGGGCAGGTGCCCTAAACACATCGAGGCATGTGCATGGTCTCCATTTATTTCAGTGTGCGACAAGTGAGACATAATGCCGCTCAAATTAGATTTTGAATGTTCATACTGTTGCTCCTTTCCTTTCCTTTTAGGATTTCTACCAAATTATCTTCTCCCTGAGTATGAAGAGGTGTTAAATCATCCTCCTACCCCACCTCCCCCTTACAGTGCCTTAAATGCTGGACCCACAGCATGTACCCCCGCTGATCAGCTAGAGGCGCACTGTCCATCCAGGCAGGCCACTCCAGTTCCCCCTGTGTCAGAGACACTGTGCTCTAGAGCAAACATAGAGGAATTCCACACCTCTGAAGTGGGAGGATACCACCATAAAGATGACGACAAAGTCCAGAGCCTGGAGGAGACAGCCAGTGTAGGGAAGCAGGATGTGGGCAGGAAAGGTCAGCTGAGGGAGGCCGAAGAGAAAGAAAGGAGTGCAGGGAGACACCGTCGCTTCACTGGGGACTCAGGGATTGAAGTGTGTGAGTGCGGGAGAGGCCCGGAGACCCGCGAGCTCAAAGAGCTGGAAAGCCTTTTGTGCGAGGAAGGCCAAGATGAATTGGCGGAATTCTGTGAGGGGTGTGGCCTCCGCTCATGTGAGGATGAAGAGCAGGGGGCGGAGCATGGGGCATCACCTCCCCTCCAGCTCCAACCTGTGTGCCTGTATTTGCATACCATTAACGAACAGGATGGGACTCACTATGGTGATACTGAGTCCCAAAGCTGAGTGTGATGATACTTTCCTAGATATAAAGACTCGCTGGACAGAAGATCTTGCTAGAAGGAATAACTTAGTAGAGAGGATACTTACAGAGCTGCATCGAGAGAAAGAAGTGTAAGAAAACAAAGCCTGGCTAGGAAAAGACAGACTGGGCTATGCCAAACACCCTGTACGAGTGAATTAGCATATCGACAATCAGACTTGGGTCTTATTTGGTGTCTAATTTCATATGACAGCTTTGACAATCCTTGTGTGGAAATTTTCTTCAGCAAAGGTGAAACTGGAGGTGTGCAGATGTGCATCTATTTCTCTCTAAAAACATTTCGCCCAGTGGTCATGATGGGGAACTTCCTCTGCAAAAAAAAAAAAATGGACATTGACTCAAACCTGAGTTAAGGATATGACTCTCAGACAAGATCACACATTTTTTTTATCATGCTAACGTTTAAAGCAAGGCATCAGTAGAAGTGTTGTGTTTAATGTGCCTTACTAAAGTAATATGACATGGTAAATTGTGAGTGTAAGATGTAATGAAGGTTGTTCATTTAAGGACACTAAAGCCAATGTTACTGTGGCTATCAGCTCATGTTCAACTATTACATGTAATTTCAGTGATATGGCATAGATGATATACTCAAGTCTTAATTGGGGCTAGGTTTACTACAGCCCAACTTGTAGCTTGGCGATGACAATAATGCTTTTAAGGTAAAAAGGTTTCTTTACTTTATATCAATTCTCAACCTCATCTCTATCTGCAGCACCTGCCTATTTACTTTTTTAAAATAAGTACACACTTTTTCCCATGGATGACCATATGCTGCAGATGGAGATTTGAATGAAATACAAAGTAAGGAATGACACACTGAGCGAATGCACTGAAAGTGCCTTGATGGGTGTTGTGCTGGTTGATTTGCACATCTGAATTCTTAGTTTATACACAGAAACACATTTCAAAACGCTGCTGTTTTAATGCATAAATGTATCTGTAATTTTAGTGCCTTGTTTTGAACAGTTATGAGTGTATATGTGATACCTTTGAGGATCAGGCGGCGATTTATTTTGTCTTGTAAAACACAGTGTAAAGACAGTGTCTTTTAACTGGAACCAAAACACTTACCATCAAAAACATTAAAATGGCTAGACTTCAGTACATTTGACAGATCGGGCCCTTATGCCGTTCATGCTTGAGAAGTACATTACATGTGCAGTGAGTTGTAGACTCTCTAGCTGTAGAAAAGCCACACATGAGCCTAAGATCACCATGCCCACCATGGGGTAGTGGAACTGCATTGTGAGTGTTCCAGCACCATCCAATTCCTTTGGGATGAGTTAGTGTTGCGTTTGTGATCCAGAAATCTGTATTTGACCTCACTAATGCTCTTGTGGCTAAATGCAATCAAATCCCCACAGCATTAAACCCAGATTTAGTGGAAAGCCTTCCTGAAAGAGTGGGGGCTCTCACTGCAGTAAAGGGCAAACCAAATTCCCTTAATAAATACACTTTTAAAAAGCAGAAACTTTGGTACAAGTATCTGCAAACTTTTGGATGTATAGCGACAGTATCTAGAAAGTAGTAAGATTACAGTGTGAGATTAAAAATCTTAAATCAGATGTTTTCACACTTAATGAAAACATTTTAAAAATGAGAAGTTTCCTTCTGCTCTTTGTCTTAAACAGTTATGACTGTATAATGGTAAACATAACTTTGAGCATTACTCTGTGATTTTATTTTTTCATAAGTCAACTAAATGTGTCATACAATTGGAACCAGAAACATTTTGCTACAAAGGTACATATGTGGTAAAACTTCAGGGACTTTGACTTATGTTGTTCTATGAAAATAAAGTTCATATTTATGACACCGCTTGGATCTGTAAAGCCCAAAGCATGCTGACCTAACCATCTCCAGCTAACACTTTCAAAGCCAAATGTTTGGTTGGAGTTTCATGCCAGTGTTCGATTGTTGAGCGATTCTAGAAACTTCTGTGTAATTTTGGATATATTATGGAGACAGAAACCTGTAGATTGCTTGTGTGTTGTGAGGTAGAGGTACATTGTCTGCCCACATTACCTGAACCACACTACATTAACTATCGAGAATTCTTCCCTAGTTTACGTTCCGCTTACAGAGTGAACTGTCATTCTGTCTCTAGAGGGCAACTGAGAGTTGATCTGTTTGGCAATTATCTATCAAAGTCCAGAAATAATTTCTTAGTTTGTCAGGTGAGAAAGACACCGAGCACTATCAAATGATCATTAAGTTCACCAGACAATAATCCAGCATGGCAGATCAAATGTCACTATTAAATACAGTTATCACTATGTACACCGTCTGTTGAGCTAACATGGGGTACTGAGTGAGTCATGCTAACAGTGGGTACCAGATGAGTGGTTCTGAATTCATTATTCATATTCTCAAAAGTTACATAAGCTTTGTTTGACTCTACATATGATGTTAACTCTAGACAGTGTATTATTACTGCATTTAGCTAGCTAGCATGCTAGTCATCAGTTTCAGCCATATGGTTATGTGATAAATGAACTCACCCCAGTGTTTAGGGTATATACATTTCAATATTTGCACTATATATATATATATATATAGTGGAAAAATCACAGATGCTAAAAATAATGCAGTACATTTTCATGTGTGGGAGTATCCACAGCGGCCATGGTATAAGTGTACCAGGCAATATGGAAATGAATGAATGAAATTAAGAAAGAAAGAAGAAGTTTTGAGTGATGAAATATTTCAGACCTCCATCCCTTAATAAATTCTGTAGGAGTTCAATACTAAAAGAAAGATTTACATTGCATGATCATTTTTCTATAATATTCAGTAATATGATCTATTACATATCTATTTTTGTATCTAGCAATGAATCACAGTAATATATAATTACTATTAAACTAGTGACATTATAAGAAATAGGAATTTAGTTCATACTTTTTATGATTGCTAATATAAGATTTAATGGTTAATACTGTTATTATTATTACTGGTAATAATTCCTACTCTTGGTAAGTATCCCTCTACTGTGTTTTACTGAGGGCTGCCTGATGCATACACACACATATACATACATTCATACAGACACACTGCCATTTCAGTGCACTCAGTTTGGGAACGACTGCAGTACATAATGAACTGACACCAATATCTTTTTTTAAAGTATGTTTTGAGCTGATAATTCACTGGGTAACACCTATGTATGATTTTATAGTGGACATACTTTGTTTTGTTTGTTAATAAATATTTAAACAGACCATATCCTACACTTGTCTCCCATTTATTTTTTTCCCCTGAGGTCCACTTATGGCAGGGGTGAGTTAATGTACGGAAAACAGTCAGTCGATTTTTTTACTTGACGATTTTCCAGTCTTTGTATTCAAATGAGCACTTTTTGTGACTGTCCTTTTTAAGACTGAGATATGGAAATGAGCTCTGTTCTGAATGGCTGATCTGTATTGTACCATAAATAAAGCACAAGGACAGTGAATTCACAACCATCTAAGTTTCCATATGAGGATTATGGTGCAAAAGGTATGAACCTTGTGTAATATTATTATTATTATTATTATTAAGTTACTGCATAAAGAGACAAACTCCCCTCTGTGATTTTTTTCCACACCTGGTCCCAGAAAGGATGAGCGAGAAAAGTAAATTCAGCCGTCCCCTGCTGGTGGAAGCGGATGTAACATGCTAATGCCGATATACAATTAACTTGTTCCCAGTGTGGCCCTTCCAAACAGGAAGAAAAAAAAAGGGGGTGGGGGAGTGGGTTGAGAGCTACAACTGGGCAAGCGTTGCTAGAAATATTTTCTACTCAAGCAGACAAAAATGAAAAAAGTAGAACTTCAGTTGCGTGCCAAACCACACACCCCTGTACTTTAGTTGCTACATTTTGAATACATTTATGGATGGCTGTGTACTATTGTACACACAATTTAATAAGTTATTGCGCAATTTGAGACGCATCTTTTGACGCTGGCCCACGCTTTTATTTTGTAATCTTAACCTTAAGGGCTTCCGTAGCAAGCTCAGCTTTGATGATTGTTGTGTTGCTGGTGTGTTTTTCGTGTTTTTTTCCACTGATCAGCCCTTTTCGGAACGGTCTGTTGAACATTATCCCGTAGTTACACAACACAAACCAGTTGTGTGCGCTTTGAGGATGTAGAGCAGTTACATGTCCTCCGGTGGGTCTTATGTACACACATGCTAGGCGAGAACGATAAAGACGTGCAAGGTCCACCATGGCAGACGCGGCAGCGCGCAGGTACGGCGAGACTCTTAACACTGTTGCCCGTATGAGCGCTTTTTATCATGGGCTGTTTTGTTCTGCCTGCCGACATGTCCCTCATGTTTTCGCAAATATAAATGCTTGGCCTAGTTTTCGTTATTACAAACTCGGTGTTTCTTGCTTTATTTTTCCTCCATTCGGGTCGACAAAATCACATTCACATGGAACTTAGTACTGTATGCTTCTAGCCCTGTTGCCCAATTTCTATCGAATGATCCGGGAGTCTTCCGCTCCCTGATGCGCGCAAATTGAATAAAATATCCCGGAAATTAGAGCAAGCAAACAGGAGCGCGCACACGACGGAGAGAGAGCGAGTAGTGGTGTGCGGGGTTCGATACTGAAATATCGATAACTCCGATACCACGTCCATGGCTGACGTGCCCTTGGGCAAGACACCCAACCCTCGAGCTGCCACTGGGTGCTGTATGAGCATCCCACTGCTCTTGGTTCCAGTGTATGATCACTATTGTCAGGGATGGTCTAAATGCAGAGGACAAATTCACTGGTCACAAAGTGTAAGTGCCACATAACCCGAATAAATAAATATGGTTATTCAATCAGTCTCTTTTCCAAATATGGTGTTCCAGTATAATATAATTGGAAGGACAATGTACGTTTGCATTAATAACTAATGCTATGTTCTGGAAATTTTATTAATTTATCTTTTTTTTAAAATCATTAACCATATTTGCAGATGAATACATATGAATATACAAGTGGTTCTGTTACACGGCCAACAACTGTCATTCACTGAACTGAACCATGTGGTGTCCAAATGGGGTTTCTGGTTCAGTTCAGCTAAAGACAAGCAGCTGATCTGAAATAAGTGGTCTGTGTCCATATTTGGGTGTGTCCCTATGTGCTAGTGCCCCCCAAAGTGGGGCAGGCACAAAACACATATTGGGCAATTGCTCAACAACTATTTCACCAACATTTCAGAAATTTGTATGATGGGTTAGCCTTTAGGAGGCAGATGACTGTAGCTCATTATAGCTCAGTTGTGCATTACCGTCACCTAGTGAGTAATGTCTGAGTAAAGCTGCATCACTACCAGCACACCAACATTGTGAACATTATCCATAGAAGGTGCTTCAACTGACACATTTCAATAGCTTAAAATCCACTTAAGCTAAAAATGATGTGGTGGTCATATTACAGTCACTCTAGTAGGCACCATTATTAACCCTAACACTAGCCATACCCATCAATCTGGCCAGCAGCAACATTGCCTGCTAGAGTCAGAGAATTCAGTCAATGCTGCAAGTCCTGTTACTTCAGAGGTGTAATGTAAATTAAGTCACATATTTTCTTTTGGCAGAAAGGAGCCTTGTGCAGACATTCACCACAGCGTCAAGGTAGGGTGTGAATTTTGATACTGAATGCGGGAAAACCTTGAGGCAACGTGGGAAAAAATTTACAAGAAAGCCTTCTTATCAAATAAATGATAACAACTGCTTCACTGAACTCCATTAGCTTAATAACCCAGCATGCCTGCACCTTTGGCCTTTGGATTTTTCCATGTATGCAGATGTACTAATGGAAATACAAGGTGCTTTATTAGAGATTTTAGAGGTGGCATGATACCACTTTTTTTGAAGACCTTGAGTGTCAGCCAAAACCAATACAATTCAATTTTGAACCTTTTTAAAATGATTTTATTTTCTAATTTTTTTTATTTAACCTACATTAGCTTTAAAAAACTGAGAGTCAAAAAGTAGGCTGCCTAGACCTCATAGAGATATGAGGCACAATACAGTTCATTTCCAAAAAATGTGCAATAGCAAAACAGCTTGTTTTAAGAGATTTATGGGATAAAGAGACACTGGAAAATATAAACATATAATAAGACTTTTTTGGTATTAAAGTATACACATGGGTCAAAGTCAAGAAAACGATAAAATAAAAAAAATCTAAGATAAAAGCCCTTTAAGATGTTTAAGTATTAAAAAACAAAATGTGGTGTGTAATTAAGAAAAGCATCACCTGTAATGTTACTGCTTTTTATATTACAGTTCTGCAAATTCAAGAAAGCAGTAAAGTGAAAACCCAGAATTTTACATCATATATACTGGTAATATTGGCAATTCCTTCTGCTAAAATAGTGGAGCATTGTTACGGATAATGCTAGAACCATTAAACAGTTACAAAGTTCTGTCGACTTTTTCAGTTTTCACCAGTCTTACCTGGATGTTTCAGCCTGTCAGGGAAGTATTTCACAGCTCATCTTATATGGTTATTTCTGTTCAGTGGCAGTGGTGGCCTAGTGGTAAGGACCTTGCCCTTGTGAACTGAAGGTCGCCAGTTCAAGTCAAGTCCTAGCCCAGGCACCAATGAGGTACCCTTGAGCAAGGTACCATCATGCTACACTGCTCCCCAGGCACTGTTGATAGCTGCCCACTGCTCCACGTGTGCATGTGTGATGGGTTAAATGCAGAGGTCACATTTTGTTGTGGTACTTGAGTATGTTCACAATGACAGACACTTTCACTTCACTAGTTTCTATTTTTAGACTAACTCAGTTTTTTTTAAAGTTGTTTTGCTGTCATATTTATATAAAAAAAAAATTTACCTAGAGGCAAAACAGGTTCAGACTTTGATGTAGACTACACATTTCTTCAGATTCTGATCAAACAGGCTGCAGTGTAAACTAATTAAATGTTGCCCATTGTCTTATATCAAAGGTGCCCAGCTATAGTCCTGTAGGGCTGGAGTTCAGCACAGTTTGGTAGTTCCTCCTCCTTCTCCTTTCCGCAGGAAAATCACCAAACTGTCTTTTATACTGGCATGACATTCTGATCTTGTGTTACAGGAATATTATGGGGAAATACTCAAAAAGACCTCTGATCTTAAGAGTAATGCTTGTGTCCCTTGTGACAAGCCCATCTCTGCATACATCCGAAAAGCTCTGGCAGAAGTTCACCCTGATGTCACATCAAGGTAAAATACTTTCTCTGTATCTGTTCAGAATGATAGAGTTTAAATACATGTATCTCCAGACCTGATTGTTCATTGAAAAAGTTTATTAAAATTACATTGTTCAGCCATGACATTAACACCACCTGCCTAACACTGAGTAGGTCCCTCATGCTGCTGAAACAGCTCTGACTGTGGTACACTGTGTGTTCTGACCCCTTTCTATCAGAGTCAGCATCACTTTTTAAACCACAATAGCTTATCTGTGGAATCAGACCAGACAGGCTAGTCTTCACTCCCCACATGCATCAGTGAGCCATGGGTGCCCATGTCCCTGTTGTCTATACACTGGTTGTCCTTCCTTGGGTCAGTTCTGGTTGGCACTAACTATGCATACCTGAAACACTCCACAAGACCTCTTTTGGAGTTACTCTGACTCAGCCATCACAATGAGGCCCCTGTCAAAGATCCTAACGCTTGCCCATTTTTTTCTGCTTCCAGCACATCAGTCTCAAGTACTGACTGTTCACTTGCTACATAATATATCCCACCCCCCTGACAGGTGTCATCGTAATGAAATAACTAGACAGTCAATGTTATTCACTTTATTTGTCAGTGGTGTTAATGTTATGGTTGATCAGTGTATGTAGTGTGTTAGATTTCTCCATATACTTCATGATCTAAAGTTATCGAGACTGTTCTACTTGGTGAATTTAGCTACTTTATGGTGCACCCACTGCTGACACAGATGTTCACTTGTGCACACCCAGACTTTTAAAAACAGGATTGTAGTCATATATCACTATTCATTTAACTTAACAGAATTCACAATTCAGAATTCAGGGTTTTCTGTATGATCCATTTTTGAAACACTGTTGCTTTGCAAGCCATTATGGGTGATTTTGCATACTTAAGAGCACTCTTAGGGAGCCCCCTACTGGTAGAGTTAGTGATATTCTCTTTGCTCTTAGGTACTATGGCTGTGGCCTGGTAGTGCCTGAATGTGTGGAAGGATGCAGGTTGCTGGATCTGGGCTGTGGCAGTGGGCGTGACTGCTACGTGCTCAGCCAGCTGGTGGGGGAGAACGGACATATCACTGGAGTCGATATGACAGAAGATCAGGTGTGTCTGGTTCTTATGCAAGAACGAGCTAACAGGGACATGTAACACTCGCCAGAGATATGCTGGACAATACATCGACACAATGTTGTCTTTCAGTTTACTTACTTTTATCTGTGTTGATGTGATGGATTTCATTCAAATGGAAGTTCTTATTTTAATCAAGTAAGTTTGCTGCAGCACTTTTTCAGTTTTGTCTGTAAATGCATTTTAAAGACTTTTTTTAAGGATTTCAGAGCAGCCAAGTGACCCAATATTTTTACCTCCATCCTGAAAGGCCAAAATGACATTGATGATAATATAGTGCACAAAATATTTTAAAAAAAGCTCATTTCCAAAACAGGTACAGCACTTTGTAAAATGCAATAAGAACACAAATCATTTATGAATTTTCTTGAACCTTTATTTAACTGCCAATAGTAGAAAGAAATGATTTTAAACATTCTTTTTGACCAACTTTATTGTATTTTCTAAATATATGCAAATGTAAACCTTAATGCTTGGAACATATTTGAAAAGGGTTTGGGCAGGAGCCAAACAGTGAAATGTTTATAGATTATTCAGGTAACATTATTTTTAAACATTCCACTATAAGCAGTTGAGCTGGTAGCAGGTGAGCGGATCATGATTGGGTATAGAAGGAGCATCCAACAAAGGCTCAGACCTTGCAAGGAAAAATGGGTTGTGGGTCAGCAGTTTGTGCCAAACTACATAGGAATACTTCAGTACTTCAGCTCAGGAGTACTGTGGAAAACCACTGTCACTTACACAGTCTACCACTTCATCAGAAAATGCAACCTGAAAGTCTATAACACAGAAGCACAGTAGAGCTCTCTGGGCCTGAGCTCATCTCAGAAGTTTATGAAAGACAGTGTAACATATGTGGTCAGATGAGTCTATGTTTTAGCTTGTTTTGGGGAAAACAGACATCAGGTTATCAGGGTGAAAGACTAAATGGACCATCCAGACTGTAAAAATCCAGCATTTGTCATGGTACAGGGGTGCATCAAGGAATGGGTGACTGGCATGTCTGTAGTCCCTTATTTTGGGAAACCCATGGTATTTTAGCATGGCAATGCAGACCTCATCCTGCACAAGCTAACACTGTGGCTTTGTAGACACGTGTGTGTGCTTGACTGGTCTGTCAGCAGTCTGGATCTGTTGCCCATTGAAAATGTATGAAGCTTCATGAAGAGGAGAATCTGATAATGGTGACCACTGACTGTTGATCAGCTGAAGTCCTGTATCAAGCAAGAATAGATAAAAATTCCACTTGCAATTAGTTTCCTCAATTAAAAAAAAGAGTATTTAAACGGAATTTTATAACAAAGTTGTAAACATGTGTTTGTCCCAACACTGTTGCAAGCATCATATTCTAAATTTGTTCTTATTAACAAAATACATCTACATTTGTCAGTAAAATATTGGAAATTTTGTCAGATTAACAAAAGTTCAAGAGAACTAACAGATCACAGATTCTTGTTTGTTTCATTGTACAAAATATTTCAACTTAAGGAAAATGTGATGGTGGAATACCATAGCACAAAACTTTGCAATAATAAGCAGAAAACCACAAAGAATACTGTAATACTCTTAAGTTTTATAATATTTATTTAAAATTTTTGTGTGTTTATTAGGTTTTAAGAAATTTGACAGGTTACCTGACAGTCATATCTGTCAGTAAAATTATTTTCACTAAGCTATTAATTATTAAGATAAACAATATATTTTTATATTAACAGTTAGCAGAAATTTTACCCACTGAAATCATCTGTGTCTATGGACCATACTAATCTGAGGCATCTGTCTTACAGCTTGATGTTGCTCGGAAGTACATTGACTATCACATGCAGAGGTTTGGGTATAAGAAGGCAAATGTAAACTTTGTTCAGGGGTTCATCGAGGCCTTGAGGGATGCCGGACTGGAAGAGAAGTCTTATGACGCAATAATGTAAGACATTTAAACACCTTTATCTACAGTAGGCACACAAGTTAAAGGTGTGGAAATGAATATTTTAATGAGCACAGATGTCCTGAATGGAATTTTAGAACCAGAAGTGACATCACTCTCCATCAGTCACTAAAAAGGAATTTGTCATACTGTTTGTTTGGTAACTTCACAATGCCGTAAGTTAATCATGCCACATTTTGACTCATTAGAGTAGTTACATACTAGCAGTGTGTATACTCATTCACTGAAGTTGGAAAATATGCTGGCTTATAAATAACCAATGGTTCAGCAAGGTAACGTCTTTGATATAATATTATAATGAAATAATAGTAATGGTTTAGATTCTTGCATAAGTATTCAAATCTAAAAAAATACTTAAATTATTCTGATAATACTAGTTATTCACTTATTCTCAATATAAAGTTATTCAAAATAATATAAACCCTTTTGATGTCCTTTATTATTATTTTTACTAACATGAAATATTAATGTCATTACAGACATGCAATGCCTATTTTCTATGTGACAGTCTAAAAATATAAGCCATAAAAACTTGCCCTGCCGACATAACCTACATGATAACAATGTTACTGCTAGCTGCCTTGACAGCAAATAAACATTACTCCACATTGCCCTGAAAGTAGGACCTTTTGTTGTTTTTGTAAGGTTCATGTCTCAGTAAATGCATTTTCTACATTTTTTACTTTCACCAACCTCACTGGCTAATGACTTTGGGTTAATAATGATGGTCAGCTAAAAAATATCATGATTGGACCATGTTAATTGTGAAGACCCAATGTTGGTTCTGTCAACCATTGGGAGAAATCAGTTTTGTAAATGAGATGTACGAGTGTGAATAACTT
>JBBPDA010132539.1:0-22969 GCA_037974385.1 Arnoldichthys spilopterus
CACTTTGTATTGGTCTTTCACGTGGAATTCCAATAAAATTGATTCATGTTTGTGGCTGTAATGTGACAAAATGTGGGCAAGTTCAAGGGGGCCGAATACTTTTGCAAGCCACTGTATATATATATATATATATATATATATATATATATATATAGACATACATACATACATACATTTAAAGCATTTAGCAGATGCTCTCATCCAGAGCAACGAACAATAGTATTCTGTGAGAAAAATAGCCCCATAGGCTTGTGAGTACTTTGGAAGACAAGTGTGTTTCAAGAAATGCAACCTGAAACTTTTTAAAAAAGGAAAGGAATTTAGTTTATGCAGAAATACAGCCATATTCTGTGGGGCCAAGTTTATCTCAGATGCATCTCAGAAAGTAAAAACATTGTTTAAGCTTGTTTATATAAGGAATGGATGTTGAGTTCTCTGTGTCAAAAGAAAAATTGAATTATTTAGACTTTTATCAGTGACAGGTGCAAAAAAAACATCACTCATGGTATTTAGGTACACTGATGCCCACAGCATGAGAAACTTACATGTGTGAAGGCATCATTGATGCAGAAGCATACATATTGGGATTTTAGGGAGACATATGTTCCCCTCAAGGTGACATCTCCTCTCAGGATGTCCATGCCTTTTTCAGCAGGACAATGCCAGACCACATTCTGCACTGGCTACAATAAAAAAAAATCACTTGCAAAACTGCAACAAATAGTATTCTCAGTTTCCAAGTGATTAAAAACTGTAATTAAAAGGAAAGGTTATTTCTACATTTTTTATATTTACAAAAAAACAGGTTTGTCCATGAAAACACTAAAAATCTTTGTTTCTAAGTTAAATGAAAAAAGAAAGTTAAATGTTAAATGAAGTTAAATGCAAGTTTAAAAGAATTTAAAAATCCCAGATTCTTGTTTTTATTCCATTTTACAAAATATCTCAACTTTTTCAGGCTTGGGAAATAAGTAGTAGTAATAGTAGAAATAACAGAAGTAATAGTAGTATATTAGTATATAATAAACCGGTCACTGAAAAAAGAATGATTTTTGTGTTTTGACATTTGTTGAGACATGCACCATTCAGTGATTCATATTAATTATTAATATTAAAATTAATTATCTATTATTATAGAACAGTTTTTCACTACATTTCTGATTTCTTAAATTTACACTTTATCTTATGAGACAAGCAATTTTTTTTAAATGAAGACATTAATTCTTTCATAGTGCTGTGCTTGTGCACGAAATGATTCTTAACAAATACACATATAAACAAAGAGTTATGAATCTGTTTTTAAGTTAGTCAGTTTAACTTTTTTCCTTATAACTCTTTTGTGTGTAAGTAGTGCCCATTGTTCACATAACATCTCATGGCACCTCAGGGGAACAACTGATTATATTTAGAGCCAGAGACACTTGCAATGCCTTCTTTATGAAGTTTGACAACTGCTATCAACAACTGCTGTTTAGTACATTAATGCATATGATGAGCTCTGATTATTATCTATCTTTGTTAAATCCTTTTTACCCATACCACTGATATGTTTATACATGGCTTTCTATTGTAGATTTTGAAAATTTAAATCAATGACAAATCAGGCAAAATATTTAAAACATTAATTTAAATACTGTATTTGAACTGGGTACAATAATGTATACACCAAAAAGTTGAGAAACATGCAGGATGCAACTGTGCACAACATTTCTTTCACAGAGTTCAAACTGAAAGGCTTTTATGCTTTGGGAGAATGGAGGCCTTTACTGTTCATTCCTTATTTCCTGATGTTTTTGTTCTCCATCATAGCAAACTGCATGCTGTTGTACATTATAATTTCTAACAGGGCTCTACATTCTCCTATGTTTGTACTGATTGGTCTTATGGCAGTTGTGGATATATGTGGACCAGTGCTCTTTGTACCACATTTGCTGCTTAGCCTTTTATTTAACTGGAATGGGATTTCTCTTCTAGGCTGTTTAATTCAAATGATTTGCATTCATTATAATGAATCATGCCAGTCTACCTTACTGCTGTGTATGGCACTGGATCGTTATTTTGCTATATGCAGACCATTGTTTTATCACAAGCATATGGAAATCTCCAACTTTTTAAAGCTCATTATTGTGCCATTAATCCGAAATGTAGTCCTAATTACCACATTTGTTTGCCTGGCTGGAAGATTGTCTTACTGTGCAACAAATGTGATCGATCATTGTTTTTGTGAGCATATGGCATTGGTTCAATTGGCCTGTGGAAACATTTCTATTAACAACCTGGTAGGACTTTTGACTGCTTTCTTGATACCGACTGTGGACTTTATTTTGATTACTGTGTCTTACATAATAATATTCATCTCTGTTCTCAAATCTGGCCAGACCCCTTTAAAAGCTATGAAAACATGTATTACTCATATAATTGTTATGATATTTACCCTAACATTTGCCCTAATGGCATTTTTATCCTATAGAATAAGAAATGATTTCTCTCCAAGCAGCCGTGTCTTTCTGAGTACAATGTATTTACTTTTTCCAAGCTGCTGCAACCCAGTCATTTATGGACTAAGAACAAATGAAATAAGACTAAATATTTTGAAATTTATGAAACATGTAAAGATTTTACCCTTGTAGCCTTTTATGGGTTGTAAAACTGTATTTGTTGACATTTTGAAAATATGACAAATATTCTGTCATAGATTATCTTAGTAATACCTATATAAAAGCAATGTAATAAAAATATTTTAAAGATAATTTAATAAATACTGGGCTGTATCTGACTACTTACTGAAAATAAAAAGCGGCATTGCACTACTTCATTGACTCTGTAAACAGTACTGTAAAGTACAGTAATGGGTCTCATTCATTGGTGACTGGAAAAAAAATGTTTGGGAATTTGTGGAGAAAACTTTGTCATTGTTTTTTTAAACATAAGATCTTTATTTATTACACATTATTTATTATTGTGAAACAGTACAATGCACTATTATTGTAAACTCTCTTTAAATTTTGCATTGCTATTTTTCTATTTTTGCAATGGGAGGAAGATTATTAGTTAATATGATACCAGAGCAAGCTCACAAAGTCATTGCTAATCATGTTGTAATTTTGTAGGCCAAAATCTAGTCTGTGAATCTTTGCTCTGTATGATTTGCTAAATATGAAAGGCATGTGCTACCAGACATACATTTCTAAATGATTTCTGTATTTGTGTCATGGAAAAGGCATTCAACATGTGATCGCTTGACTTTTATGTATCAGAATATAAGATTTCTGAGACACAGTAAGTTCCGCTCCCCACCTAAATCATTGATATGCTCCAGTTTTTTTCTTTTCCTTCTCACCTCTCACTCACTTCTCACAGCAGTTTTTTTTATTGCACACCCCATGTCCACTCAATATTTTTCCATTCTAACAGTAATATCTATTATATATATATATATAGAAAATATTTATATATGGTATATTTTTCTACATCAACACAGCAGTTGACCTTTACATTGTGTGAAACTTTCATGATGAAATGCTCCAAAGTCACTTATTTTTAAATGTTTCTCCATTAACATACATTAAAAGTAAATATCATTTTTGGTATTTACTGTAAAATGACTATTTTGCGCATACTTATTTCTCCATTTGTCCATCTGTCTCTCACCATGGCCAATGACCAACATATTACTTAGCCAATCACACCTAAAATCATTTACCCTGTAATTAAGTAGCTCCTAAATTTTGATAACTTGGTACACTTTGCCTTCTCTAAGTATTATAAGCGATTGCCCAGTTCTACTACGATCTGCCAGCTGTTACTATCCCTGTCAAGGAGATAGTAAGCACTATGAAAATGTTGGTGAGCTTCAGAATGAAACACAGTTGTAACAGCCAGACAAAGGTGGGGTGCAGTGGTGGCCTAGAGGTTAGGACCTTGCCCTTGTGAACAGAAGGTCGCAGCCCCAACCCTGGTACCACAGAAATACCCTTGAGCAAGGTACCATCCTGCTACACTGCTCCCTGGTACATTTCATAGCTGCCTGCTGCTTCATGTATGCATGTGTGATGGGTTAAATGCAGAGGTCACAGTTTATTGTGGTGTACTTTCTAGGTGTATTCACAATTACAAATTAGTAATAAATTCACTTTCACTTCACTGACATTTTGTAGTTGATATGTTTAAGGTGAGAACTGGGCAAAATTATAATAATTATTTATATAATAGTTTTACATTATGTTACGACATTTCTTTACTGTTTTTCTGAGCATATTATGATATTGTCAGTACTTAAACAATACTGATCATCTGCATTTTTCAAAATTAAGGTGATCTTGGAGCAAGATATAAAGGTATTTGACTGTATAAAATCTTTTTTCTATTTTAGACGCAGTCTCACTCTGTTTCCACCGGCGCAATATGTAAACAAACCGTGATGGTGGCTAACGCACGTAGCTTATCTTAGCTCGCTAGATGGTAGCTGCGACTTAAGCTAGGGCCGCCCTGAGGCAATGCCAGTAAAGGAAAGGCTACTGGGTTACAGGGTAAGGGAAGGAACCCCTGGAAGCAGTTGCGAGCTAACTAGCCACCCTGGCCGTATGCAGGAGCCTGTCCGAGCTAGTCATGGACCTTCCTGGCTCTCGGCTCTAAGGGAGTCCGTCTAACGCTAGCTGGTGGTGAACCAGCCCCCAGGGAGAAGGGAATGGGTCTCTAGAAGCAGACGTGAGCTCCTACTCGCCGTACCCCGGCCATATGTGGGAGTCCGCCCGAGCTAGTCACAGACCTCCCTGGCCCTCGGCCCTAAGGAGTCTAATGCTAGCTGGCGGCACTCCAGGCCTACGGCTGGCATGCCTACTATTTATTCCAGAGAAAGCCTCAACTTGAGGCCTTTACCGGCCTGTTCGCGGCCGGCGCACTCGTCAGAGAGCCAGGGAAAGGGGGCTCTCTGCCTACACAGCCACAGGTGGACTCGAGTTGAGGTATAAAAAGTTTCCCCTGCAGACGGCAACCTTCAGGTCTCAAGAGCAATGTCCTTACCACTAGGCCACCACTGCCCAGTAAAAAACAGTACCACTGGTAAACTTTGATGTTTAATTTCTGTTGCCCCCTAATCTGAAGTGTTTACTCAGGTTTATTGACGGTCGAGTGATTGGCTGCCTTATGGCCCAGGATGTCCTCATGCCTGTGCTAGCTTCTGGCCCTCGCCTTTAATCATAGAAAGTCTTGCAAGAGCTCCAGCCTGCACTCAGACCACAGTGTACATTGTTCTTAATCACTAGTTACACTGAGAATCCCTGAAAATATCTTTCTCTTTCTCTCTCCCCCCCCCCCCCCCCTCTCTATCCCTCTGTTGAGCTACACATGCTACCCCTGAGATATCACTGATCTTGTCCCATACTGTGCCTGGACCAGCCTTGCACATCCTGATACCCTACTTCTGGTTGAGGTTCTTACTGCTGTACACCCACTTCTACAGAGAAGAGACCATATGGACAACCCTATGTTCCACCTAATTAATTGAAAGTCATTGTGGCCCACCTTTACACTAGCAATTGCTGCCACCTCTTTAATCATTTGTTTGTTATTGGTATCTGGTGTCGACCTGAGGAGAATGGGTTTGCCTTCTGAGCCTGAAAGGATTCCAAATATTTTTCCTCATGGGCCAGCTGTACCTTTTGGATTTTCAACAGTACCTCATCATCCCTACTGTAACTAGAATCAGAGGCATTATGCCTAGTCACACTGAGGGGCCCCATACGAATTTAGATATTTAGATTTTTTTAAATATGTGAATGTTTAAATTTTATTACTATAACTTTTTTAATATCTTTATTCATAATCATTTTATATTATATTATATTGTTTGCTAGTTGACTTTTGATAACATAGCATCCTATTAAATACAAAACAAGAAGTCCTGTGTGAATTGTATGGCAATGAGCTGGTAGTTATAGTTAGCAAAACACTGAATTCTATTTAATATCTCCAGCTCAAAATGCAGAGGAAAATCAAATAATTCTGCCATCAGTCTGGAGGCTGAACGTGCAAAAGGAGTCTTTTTTCTTAAGTGAGATTTAAAGTTATAGGCTATAATTCCTTCACTGAAATGAATACAGAATTTATTGAAATATTTGTTTTCTCTTTCATATAACCTTTTCAGACCAAACACAGGACGACGATGATGATCAGACCATTAAAGCAGGTAAAGGGTGATTGATCTGATGGTCATTGCAGTCGAGGCAAAAAGGCCCAAGGAAGTAAAAAGAACTTGAAGAGAAAGAGAGATTTCTTTTGCAGACTTGCAGACAGTTGTTAAGGTAGGCATGAAAATCCTACACTTGGCTTTTATTGCTATCCCCCATGTCCTCTCTAGTTGTATCAGTTGGTGTGTAGAAGTTGTTATAGGTTATATGTACTTAAACTATTAGGTGATGATGTTGTTCCCAGGAGACTGAGCAGTTTGGGAAATAGGTTTCTACTGCTGATCATTTGTGATGCCATTCCTGACATAATTATTGGCAAAGCAGCAGACACTGCTCTGTGATGTCAACACAGTGTCATCTGTAAGCATACAGCTTCAGCAGCATTGTGTTTGAAAATACAGCTTTATTTAGGTTTCTTTTGGCTTCTTTAGGTGGCTTTATTATCATTGTTCTCTAAATTAATGTGTGAATGCAGTGTTTTATGTAAATGTATTAAAAGGATTATTACAATTAATGCTAAAATTATTATATTATATTATATTATATTATATTATATTATATTATATTATATTATATTATATTATATAAAATATACAATATTTACATTAATAAAAAGTGGGAGATTGTTGAGCTCAAAAACCAACCCCCCCAAAATCTTTAAATAAATATGTCAAATTGCAGATTACAGATATAATTGTTTGCTTATCTTGGAAAGCATATGGATTGTCTGGCTGGGGCAATGACATGGTTAATGTTGGTGATACTTTGTTGCTGAGACCCACTGTAAGTATTATGTGGTCATATGCTTTCCTAAACACCTCTGAAGCATAACAGGCTCACAATGCATCTCAGCAAATCATGGTTGCTATTTTGCAAACACTGAAAGCACAACACAAAACGGTTTTGCAAGTTTCATGCATGCATGTTTTTATAGTAATTTTGCATGTGTTTTCTGCTCGTAGGAGTGGTGCTTTGTAAATGAGGTGTTGCTGGAGGAGTGTCAGTTTATTGCAATTTAAGGCAGTGAAATGACATTGCATCTTTGACCAACAAAAACCAAATCTAAAGCCAGTGGCAAATTATTAAACCATATTTAAGCAGCGTGTTTTACAAACACAGGCACAGGTACATGCTCGAAGTGCACCAATGGCACTTGAAAGGCTTAAGTGGAACAGTGCTGCTCCTGTGAATGAAGTGCTCATGCATTTTCACTTTGGTCCGTTTCCTCACTGAAAACTGATCTGGTTTGCAAGGTGGACAGGTGATTATAATAGCAGTCCGCCATTGCTCATGGTCCCTTGCCTTATAAAGGTGGTGTGACGTGCCATGTTTCTTTAAAAAAAGCACACTAAACTCAACCTGATGTAAAAATTCTGTTTTTGTTTAACAAGCAGTTCAGTAGTCTGCTAATCCAGTAAATGTAAGCCCAAAATATGAATACTGAAAGTTTTGTTAAATATTTACTGTATTTCGACCATTAAAAGTAAGAAAGTTTACCTGAATGTTTGTTACAAGCTTCATTTGTAGAAAATCATTGTGCAAAACCCAGTTGGGGGAGGGGGGATGTTGGCGTCCACAGCTGATAGCATGATGCTAACATATAATGGAAAATCTAATTTCCATCAGCAGAAATTACCATTATTATTGCGAGTGTGCCTCAATTAAAAAAAGGTGCTGATAAAGTGAATGTTTCTGAATTAGGCACAGCCATGTAGTGATATGTGGGATATGTTTGTTTTGTTGGAGTTGTCTCACATCTTGGTATGGGTTAGTGCTTTGGGGCAGTCCCAAGCAACTCTAGCCACATCTCAGACTTCTCAAGCCATTCCTGTATTCCAAATCCTGACTCCCCTTGTGCACATTAATTGGCATCATGGCTAAATTTTCAACAACATTTTTGGATATTATTAGATATTACAATTTTAGATATGATGTATTAAGATTAGGTTTAAGCCTTTTATACTGTGTTCTTTTTTTCCCCTTGATAAGGGATGAGGAAATTGAGTATGTGTGGGGATGGGAGGCAGAGTTGAGATAATCAAGGCCCATATAGAGATATCATAACATCATGGGAACACAACAGGATTTATATAGAGGCAGAAACACAGGAACTTTTATCATGTGTCAGAAAGAAAAACACAGGGTCTATGGTAAGCAACCTTAGAACAGGAAATATATTCATTGTCTTTGAGCAGTTTAGATCAAATTTTGTATTGGAATTTTTACTTTTAAATATTGTTACTGTTGTAAAAATATTTTCCATTCACATTGCTTTATGGGCAGAACTTTCATTCAAATGTTATCTAAGAATATTCCTATGTGCATAATGCATGCATAGTGGAAAAACTAATTTGTGTAATGTGCCCTTGAGTTTTTGTTTTCAGAGTTTCAAGGTGCATTCAATGTGAATACATTCTCAGTTTACACCTTTCATACGTGAAGTGTGGTATATAATATGTTTTAATAGTACTGTTTAAAATTAAATGTGTATTTGAAAAACATGTTAAAATTGTGATTGTATTAAAACATCAAGCATGATGCAAAGAGTTACTGCACAAAATGTTTCATTTACAACTTTTAATCTAATTGGTTTTCATGATTTGGGAGAATGGAGGTGTTTACTGTTCATTCCTTATCTTCTTATGTTTTTACTCTCTACCATCTCAAACTCTATTCTGATATATTTAATTATATCACAGAAACCTTTGCATTCTCCTATGTGTGTACTAATTGGTGTTATGTCTGTGGTGGATTTGTCTTTGCCAATATTTTTTGTTCCAAATATGCTGCTCAGCTTTTTATTTAACTGGAATGGGATTTCTCTTGTCGGCTGTTTAATACAGATGTTTTGTATTCACTGTGTTGGTACATTTCAGTCTACTTTGCTGGTGTTAATGGCTGTGGACCGTTTTTTTGCTATTTGCAGACCTCTTTATTACCACAGATACATGGAGATTCACAATTTTCTAAAGTTTGTTATATTTCCAGTTATCAGAAATGGAGTCTTGATTATTACAATAGTGTATAGGGCTGGTAAATTATACTTTTGTGAGACTAATGAGATAGACCATTGTTTTTGTGAACACATGGCATTGGTTCAGCTGGCATGTGGTGATATTTCTGTTAACAACATGTTGGGACTTTCGGCTGCTTTTCTTATAACAACTGCAGATTTTCTTTTCATTGCAACATCATATTTAATAATACTGGCTTCTGTCCTAAAATCAGGAAAGTCCCATTTAAAGGCTATCAACACTTGTGTTACACATATAATTGTCATGACATTTACTATCATTTTTGCATTAATTGCTTTTATGTCTTACAGAATAAGAAATAATTTCTCTTCCAACAGTCGTGTCTTTCTAAGTACAATGTACTTACTGTTTCCAAGCTGTTTCAATCCAATTATTTATGGAGTAAGAACAAAAGAAATCAGAGAACAATTTGTGAAATTCATGAATCATATGAAGGTCTTACCATACAAATGAATTCACGTGTACTGCAGCATATGTTATTATTTTAAATAATGAAATCTAATTCAAAATGGCTAAATTAAATTTTAAAAAAGCAGAAAAAGTGGACAGTTACTATATCATTAAAAATGTATAAAATGTATTAAAGTGAATTGGTTTAAAGAACAAATCAAAGTCATTTTCAGTTTTGCAGTTATAAAAAAACACAAATTGTGGGTTTGTTTGCTGGAATGCAATGAATATTTACATAAAGCTTTTTTTGTTTTAAACCATTTGTACTACAAAAAATTACTGCCTCAAAAAAACAAAACACACGTAGTACTATAGAAACCAGATTTTCTAATTCAGAGATTCCCAATGTTTTTAGAGTTCTATATATGATTTTGATTTTGTTCTTTAAACCAATTCACTTTAATACACTTTATACATTTTGAATGATGTATTAACTGTCCACTTTTTCTGCTTTTTTAAAATTTAATTTAGCCATTTTGAATTTCAACAGTTGGTTCAATGTCAACAAAAAGATTCCATAGTCAATTTTGTACATCTTCAAATCAGTGTTCAATCTGCAGCCTAATGCCTTAACCTGAAGAGGGCAGCCTTTTACCTGTAGAATTGCAATAAGCAGTAAACAATAACTTTCTCTAAATGCTAGGGTTCTGAAATACCATCCTACTCTCTGGAGACATGCAGCTCACACTGTAATTGATTTGCTTAGAATGAGCTTACAGAAATCAATTTTAGCTGAAGTTAATTTGCAGTGCCATTCGTAGTTGGGCTTTAAGAAATACAACCCTTTTAAAAAAATATGGGATGCTATGTATAATATACAATCAATTCAACAAATATTAAACGTGCATCTTTATCTACGATTGTTTGTACAAAAAAGTACAATCCTACAGAAAAAATACATCCCATGAAAATTGTAAATTGTAAAAGCATATTTATACAAGGAAACATTTTATTCTGTTTTAAACAGTGCCTACAGAAAGAGGCAATCTATTCTAAAAATGACAGTGTAATTGACATTTTGTATTTATTTTTATTATTTAAATTAAGTTTTTCTTTACAATTGAAGTGTGTAATGTCATTATGACAAGACTCAAATAACTTTAAAAAAGGTTTTGGCCGTCTGTAAGAATGGAAAGGAATTTAAAACATCTATAGATTATTTTAAATACATCTTCAACCAGCTGAAATGCGCACATGTGACACCACTACTTCGCTCCCTGCACTGCCTCCCCATCTCCGCTCAAATCAAGTTCAAGTCCTTGATGCTCACCTACAGGATCATCAATGGATCATCTCCTGGCTACATGAAATCACTCATCCAGACCTACACACCCACCAGGTCACATAGATCAGCGAGGGAAGAGCGGCTGGAGATTCCATTCCCTTGTGGAAAAAAGCACCACTCTAGACTCTTCTCCTTCATTGTTCCTCAATGGCGGAATGAGCTACCCAGTGACACAAGATCAGCTGAGTCTCTCTCGACGTTCAAGATGCGTCTCAAGACTCAACTGTTCCGCACCCACCTCAGCACATAAGTCTAGCGGTCACAAATGAACTATTGCTACCTGATAACCGACCAGATGTCACACAGAGAATAATGTTCCACTTAGTTTTACTGTAGCACTTGTCAACTGGTTATATTGTAGTAGTTTTTGTAAGCACTTGGCATATGTATTTTGTAGCAGTTGTTCTCTATAGTTATTGTAAGCACTTGGAATATTTATGTATTATAGCAGTTGCTGTCTGCTATTTTTTTTACAATTACCAGAAATGCGTTGGTCTTCCTTGTAGCACCACCTTTAGTGTTACCCTATGCAGCGTGAAGGCTTGATTTTGTTCCTTTGTCCTGGAAGTCGCTTTGAATAAAAGTGTCAGCCAAATAAATAAATGTAAATGTAAAATCTTTTCACTGTAAGAAAAAGCATGGACATAGATTTCTACCAATCTGTCCAGAACTGCGAATTCAGCCTGAGAACAGACTGGTTGATGTAAAAAGAAGTCTCCAAGAATCCCAACATTTTATCACATGATCTGCAGGTAACTCCTGCAAGTGTTGATGTGAAAGTGCATCTGTCTACAATCAGAACCAGACTGAACACATTTGAAATACATGGGAGGCATGACAGAAATAACTATTGAACTAAGATACTGCAGTTTACCAAGAGACATATATGCAAAGACTAGACCTTTTGAAATTCATTGGACTTTGTTCCAAGTATATCAGGGAGGGTGAATTTTTTTCTTGTTCAGATTTGTTGAAAAAATCAGTTTTCCTTTACATGTCCTTATTTTTTTCACACAATGTTTGAGCATGTAGGTATATATTTACAATTCTGTATATAAATGAAATAATTATACAGAGTTTAAAAACATTACACTAGATAGCTATGTTAAACTGGTGTAAATTGCACATTTTATAAACCTTGCTTTCATATGGAAAATATACCATCAGCTCATCCTGCAAATATCTTTACACACAGGTCATCTTTAGAAATAAGAGAAAAAAAACAGACTAACTTATTATAATATGAAACCATTTAAATGAAGCTGCAGCCTAAAGAGCCAATCTAATCTAATCTAGACATTAATGTACATTTTCATTATATCATTTATTTCAGCAAATGCAGTGTAATTACTTACAGTAAGCATTTAGTTCTTCATGAACTACTGGACAGTTTTCTCAGAATGTTAGTACAACAATAACATGTTAATAAACACATTATTCTTTATGTATTTTACATTATTTACTCAAAAATAAAACTACAGGTCACATTAAGGCTGATGAATACATTTCTAGTCAATTAATTCCCACAAATTATTCCTACTATTCCTCTATTCCTACATGGTAAGACATACATCTAAGGCCTGTACTATAGGTGTGCTTCACTCCGGAGTATAGGTCAGAGAAAAGGACTGAGGAAGAGGAGTGAATTTTCTTCATTTGTAATCACAAAAGCAGCAACACAGGCAATGGTTAACATGAGCGCACAGATAAATGTGAAAGAATTTGCAGCTGTAAACTGAATGGCGAATAACAACATTTTTGACATTTAACATTACAGATTGGAGGAGTACCTAGATAATTGTGTGGCTGACAAATGAAATACAGTTACAAGGAGAATAAAGACTTTTTTATGTATCCATAATGCTACTGGGGGTATTCCTGCTGTATATCATGCTGGAACTCATCAAGGGTGAATATTTTTGATGGCAAAGCTAAGGAACTAATAAATCTTTTTACTTTTTAGTTTTGACATTATTCCAAATTCTTATTGCTGCTAATAGACAATAATAGGCTAGTAGATCTGTTTAACCAAAACTCTTTTACTTGAAATTATGGATCTCTGTTCTGATTTATATTCCACACTAGTAACAGGTCACAATGAGAAGGTAAGGCATGCCATGTCCTGTAAATATTTTATGCAAACAACCAGATATTATACTTATTTTACATTTCAGTGTGTCAGAGTGTGATGCAATACTGTGCTACAACACTGTGTAGTCTTTTGGTGAAATAAAGGAGAAGATCATTTAGTAGGCCAGCCTCTGGAAATGAAAATTTACAGAAATTTCACTGAAAGAACAACATGCAGCATTCCTTACTACTTACATATGCTACACAATGAATACAACAATGTACCTTAAAACAGATGGATCAGAGTTACAGGGTCAAGATATAATACATTTAAGCACTCTTTTGATTTGTTTTGCTGCTTATCCAAGTGAGGAGGCTATTTAGATAATCACAAAAGCAGTCATATGTACACCAGTCAGCACAAACCTTAAACCCACTGACAGCTGAAGTGAAAAACATTGATAAAATCACTACTTGGTGCAGGTCAAGAGGTGGGATATATTAAGCAGTAAGTAAACAGTCCGTTTTTGAAGTTGACGTGTTGCAAGCTGGAAATATGTGCTTTAACAAGGGATAATTGTGATGCCTTGATGACTGGCATCTCCACAATAGCCCAACAATCCTGTCTGATATTCTGGTATAAAGTGGCTAGAACTTACCAAAAGTGGTCTAAGGAAGAACAACCACTGTCCCGCCAATAGGTCATGGTTGTGTAAGGTGTGTGGGGAGCAAAGGCTAGCTTACAGTATCTGATCTGATCCCACAGAAGGGCTACTGTCACACAGACTAGTCTGATCGATGGAGGCCTTGCCTTACAGACTTAGGGATTATTTAGAACATCTTGGTTCTATATATCAATAAGTGATATATATACATATATTGAGATCTTGTGGAGTCCATGACTTAATGAATCAGAGCTGTTTGATGGGGGATCTATGCAGTATTAGGCGTGATATTTTAATGTTGTCCAGTCAGTTTACATCCATGGTCTATGGACTCTGTGTAAGGTGTATTGTTGTTATAAGGTGTGTGTGTGTGTACATATGTGTCTAATAAAGCTGGTGTGCTACAAAATTAATCTTTAGAGGAATCTATTAAATCTTCAGAGAAAAACAGTTAATATCTAATAAAATACAGCATCTTTAAAGCAGATGGAGGTGGAGTGAAAGTGAGGTCAATGTTCAAAGGCTGGTTAAGGCCAGAGTCTCATGAGAACAGGTCAAGCTGTATATAGAGGCAGGGACTTGTGTCAAGTGTTTGAAAGGCATCAGTTAATCTTCTGTATCACAGGGTGGATTGGAATAATCTGATCAGCTCAGTTTTCTAAAAAAAAAAATGGGTCACCCTCATTTTCCTTGGACAATGATGTTGTGTTTGTTTATGTTTTTGATAATCATTTCAAGACTTTAAAACTGCTAGACGTTTTCTTTTCATATAGCTTTGTAATTCTTTTGACTTTCTAGTCATGAACATTTTGTATGTTAAAAAGCATTAAGATCTTGATATAATTGCAAAGTCAGTAATATTTTAACTTTTTCTCTAGGTTTCTGGGAAACTCTGACATCTGTATGTAAAGAGAAAGTATCACTTTTAAAATGAATTTAAAGTAATTATTGCATTTATTAATTTTTTGAAAATACAATTTGTAATTACATGACAGTGACACCAATAGTATACTATTTACACATAATTTAAGCTTGATTTAGATCATTTGTTAAGATCTGAGTTACATTTTGAGACAAATTCTTAAATGTACCAAGGCACTGGATAGTATGCAAGATCTTCTTTTACAGAATTCTTCATTCATAAATTTCAAACTCATTGGTTTCCATGATTTTGGAGAATGGAGGTCCTTACTGTTTATTCCCTATTTCCTCTTGTTTTTATTGTCAACAATCTCAAACTCCATCATCATATATTTAATTACATCCCAGAGAGCTCTGCACACCCCAATGTGTGTGTTAATAGGTCTAATGGCTGTGGTGGATCTGTGTTTGCCAATATTTTTTGTACCAAACATGCTGCTCAGCCTTTTATTTAACTGGAATGGGATTTCACTTGTTGGATGTTTGATACAGATGTTTTGCCTTCTTTATGTTGGAACATTTCAGTCTACTTTATTGGTGTGGATGGCTCTGGATCGGTTCTTTGCTATATGCAGGCCTCTGTATTATCACAAATATATGCAGATACCCAGTTTTCTAAAGTTCATTATTGTGCCAGTAATCAGAAATATAATCTTAATTGTTGCAATTGTCTCTTTGGCTGGAAAATTGTCTTTTTGTGCAACAGATGAGATTGACCACTGTTTCTGTGAACACATGGCTTTGGTCCAGCTGGCATGTGGAGATATTTCTGGCAGCAGCTTGGTAGGACTTATAGCTACTTTTTTAATTCCAACTGCAGATTTTGTTTTCATTACTTTATCTTATTTATATATACTTACATCTGTTCTAAAATCTGGGAAATCTCACTTAAAAGCTATCAACACTTGTGTTACGCATATAATTGTCATGACATTTACTTTAACTTTTGCCTTGATTGCTTTTTTGTCTTACAGAATAAGAAATAATTTCTCTTCCAACATTCGTATTTTTCTAAGCACAATGTACTTACTGTTTCCAAGCTGTTTCAATCCAATTATTTATGGGGTAAGAACAAAAGAAATAAGAGAACAGTTTCTGAAATTTATGAACCAAGTAAAGGTTTTATCACAGTTCTGTGAAAATTTGAATTGAAGTATTTTTAGTTAAGCACACTGGGCCTCATTCACCAACAGTTTTTAAGAAAACATTTCTTCTCAAAACCCATGCAAAAACAAAGTTTTTGACATTTACAAATGTTTTCATATATGGGATTTACTTTAAATTAAGAACTAAATCTTAAAGAAGCACATTTAAGTGCTGACATTTTATAATTGGTTATGAATTTGAAATTTTTTGGGATCTCTCTCAAGAAGAAAATTAAGAAAAAGTGTAAGTAAATATTGGTACATGAGGCCTATTGATCACAAATAATATCTATTTCTATTTTATTTTAAATTCGATAACTATAGTAATCTTTTGTCATGGTACATTGCTGTCCTAAATGTACAAAACTATACAACAAGAAATAAATGTTTCCTTGAAAATGTCCATCACAGTTATTTGTAGCCCTCATTTTTATTATTTATTAAATGTTTGCTATCATGCCAACAAGTATTGTGCATGCAAAAACAACAATATCTAGATCACCAGTGTGTGCACAGCCTTTTTGTGGTTCCATGCAAAGACCACTGTCCTGGAGGTTTAAGCATTTTAATGAGCTGCACTGTTTGGGCACAAAAGTAGATGATTTAGATGATTAGATCTGCTAGAGCTATGTGATTTGCAGGAATTTTACAATGTGAGCTGACCTGGAAAGATTAATATTGTTGCTAACTGGTTAGTTAAAGGCAAACTCTTTTTGCAAAGGTTTGGAACCAAGGTTTTCAATAAACTAAACCACTTTTGTCATTTGTTTCCAATAATTGTAAAGGTATGAAAAGTATGGAATGATTTTATTGTGCTTGTCCTGCAACTTCACAGGTTTCAGAAAGTTAGTAAGAAACCATGAAGCTTTAAAATTTTTTTATATGTGTCCAGAATAATAAATGGACTTGTAGATTTTTAAAAATTACCCACAAAGCTAAACCCATGTCACACGTACTGGAAGGTCACACCCAAAACCCTAAATACTATTAAGCAAGCCTGCAGTTTGCCAAAGAACATATAGGCAAAGACCAGGCCTTTTGGAAAATTGTGCTCAGGACAGACAAATCAAAGCATTGTAAGGCCATAGTAACAGTACATTTGTCATAGACCAAAAACAGCTTTTCAGGAGAAGAACCTCATACCGACTATAAAACATGGTGGTAGAAATGTCATGGTTTGTGGTTACTTTGTTACGTTATGGACTGGGCAGCTTGAATTTAACAGGCCTCTGGACACATCCCCTTCCAGGTGCCACAGATCAGGGGACTGATCACAGTGGTTAACCTTGGGAAACGTTCACAGAGACTGTAAAGTGTCGTGAGCATTGGCCCCATTTCTGAGCTGTGATTTCGTAAGTACTTTCTGTTTTTGACCTTTCTCTGATTCTGGATTACACTTGTTACACCTGTATGCTCCTGTCGACCCAAAGCCTGTTCAAATCTGACATTTGGAACTATTCCTTAAAACGTTTAACTTGGACTTGCATTTGAACAACCATCACTGATAACTCTTCATATTCTGTATCATATCAAAAAATTCTTGAAGATAATGTTAGCCCACATGTCCAAATGTTGATGTTGAACCACAGGTGGCCCATTTAACATGATGGTTAACCTTAGCACACTAGAGGTTAAGAATTAGGGAATGGCCAAGGCAAAGCCCAGACTAAACCCCACTGAAAAACTTTGGGGGGATTTGAAAAGGACAGTGCATGCAAGAAAACCCTCAAACATCTTGGAACTGGTGGAATTTTACATGGAAGAGGGTCTAGGGTATTCTAGCTTTCTTCACAGAAGAATATTACTTCTGGAAATAGTTTTGTTGTATAATTTTGCTAAAATACTTAACATTTAACATATATAACGAGTGAAATGTTTGCTTGTTCAAATAAGTAAAAAGTTCAACATGGAACCTACTAATTTTTCAAAAAAATGAAAATATTGTTGATAAATCATATTGCTGTTGAATTGGTGTGATGGTATACTACTAAGCATAAATGTCTCCTTTCCTAGAGATAATCATCATTAGTAATTAGCGATTTGCTGTTTACATTGTCGTTATCATTGTTAACAACTATAATGTAGCACAGTGATTTTTTTCTTAGCTGTAGAACTATATAAAAGTATATATTTTAACAATTAAATTTATATCATAAATGCATGATAAATTTAAATGTGTGTAAAAATGAAAGGGCATTTTATACGTAAATTTTATAAGTAAATAAAAATAAAAATATTTAAAAAATGGATTTGAATATCAAGGCAACTATTGAGTATGTTACATTTAGTAGTTACTATTGGTACATGTACTTGAAATTTTCTGATTATTGAGAATTGTAAAACTATTATTGATTTGGCCCTACTACAATAGAATGTTTTGTATTTCTCAATAATGATGGACAGATTTCAATTACCAAAAAATGATAGTATTAAACTGTTTGTGTCACAGCTGTTATGGTAATGAATTATAGATGTGATATGCAGGCAATGAGGAGACACACAGGACCTTTCCTTGTTCTGAGTACAGCATAATCTCCAGAGAACACAGCAAGTTACATATAGAGACAGGGCCACATGTCTAGCTCAAGTGTTCAAAAGGCAAAGGATACTTAATCAAGCATCTGTACTAACTGAGAGATTTCTAATTGCAGGATAAGACTTGTTTATTGCCTTTACACAGTGTAGACTAAATGTACTTTTTTGCAATTAGCTTTGGTGTGCAATCGATCATTGTAATATTGTAAAAGTGGTAACTTTCTTAGCATTTCTGCTGAATAGCTTTTTATTTAAAACACACTGAATATTTTTTCCAACATGTAATATTCATTATTTCTACCTGGTGTGTACCTAACATTAATTTTGGGTCACATTATATAGGGAATAGGTTAGATATAATAGAAAATAAAACCAGAAATAAAAGCTCTGATCTGTAAACAGATTCACTTAGCTGTTCATGTAGTCTTACAGTGGCTGACAATCTCAAGATACTCATTTCCAAAATGTAACATATGTAACTGTTAGCATTACATTGCATTTCCTTTTTAAGTGTTTGCTTAATGTGTAAAATCAGCATATTGTTTATCTATATTTTGTGATAAATCCACAAAATCACTGAGGACCATGCAAAATCTTCCTGCACAGAATTTTTCATTCATAAATTTCAGACTCAATGGTTTCTATGATTTGGGAGAATGGAGGCCTTTTCTGTTTATTCCATATTTCCTTATGTTTGTACTCTCTACAGTTGCAAACTCCATTCTCATATGTTTAATCATATTTCAGAGAACTTTGCACACCCCAATGTGTGTGCTCATTGGTCTAATGGCTGTGGTGGATCTTTTGTTACCCATATTTTTTGTTCCAAATATGCTGCTCAGCTTTTTATTTAACTGGAATGGGATTTCTCTTATTGGCTGTTTGATACAGATGTTTTGTATTCATTATGTTGGTACATTTCAGTCTACTTTACTGATGTGGATGGCTGTGGATCGATTTTTTGCTATTTGCAGACCTCTTTATTATCACAAATATATGCAAATGCCCAACTTTCTAAAGTTCATTATTGTGCCAGTAATTAGAAATGTAATCTTAATTGCTACAATTGTCTCATTGGCTGGAAGATTACAGTTTTGCCATAAAAATGAGATCGATCACTGTTTCTGTGAACATATGTCATTAGTTCAGCTGGCCTGTGGAGATACTTCTGTTAACAATATAGTAGGGCTTACAACTATTTTTCTAATTCCAACAGCAGATGATGTAATGTTTGCTTTATCTTATGTAATAATACTTGCCTCTGTGCTAAAATCTGGGAAATCTCACTTTAAGGCTATCAACACTTGTATTACACATATAATTGTAATGGCATTTGCTTTAATTTTTGCCTTGATTGCCTTTATGTCTTACAGAATAAGAAATAATTTATCTTCCAGTACTCGTGTTTTTCTGAGTACAATGTATTTATTTTTTCCAAGCTGTTTTAACCCAATTATTTATGGAGTAAGAACAAAAGAAATAAGAGAACAGTTTCTGAAATGTATGAGTCAAGTAAAGGTTTTGTCACGATGCTGTAATAATGCAGACTGAAATATTCATGAAGATTCAACAAATGCAAGTGGATTTTTGTGTAGAAATAAGTAAGCAATTATCTAAGTAATGCATTAACTACTATGTCACTTGCAGCATGTCACATTTAGAAGTGAAATTTTCATTTAGAAAATTGAATAGAAGAATATCCAGAAAATTTTATAGAAACATTTCTTAAAACATTTTATTATTTTATTTTATTACAAGTGATGTAATATTAAATCACAGTGGAAAAAATGTTTTTAAAGATATGCTAATTTAAAAATAAAATCATGGTCTGCCATGGTGTTTTGTGGGTTTTTTAGGTCTGGGTGCATGATGCATGGTTTGTAGAAGATTAATCAAAATGTTGCGTACAAAATAAGTCGTAATTGAGCAGCTAGGGTTCACTTAAGTATTTTGGCATTTTGATCTCAGTAAAAGGCCAAGTAACTTTCATCCTACTTGTGTGTTCCCACACATATGTGCTGTAAAGCAAAATGGCTTATACATAAAAAACATAACCTCCTATGGCTACTAACAGAAAACAAAAAAATGCTAGAAAACACTTTCCAAAACAACAGGGCCCAGCATAATGTTATCCTGGACACTTAAAAATGTTGTCACTGCATTTTTGTCAAACAAGTTTAGATATTTTAAGAAATTTGCTCCATTTTTATATGCTTCTGTTATGGTCCTTTTGCTGCTTGAATGAAAGTTGCAATCACAGTAAGCCTAGCTACTGCATTAAACAAGTTCCTGTGATTCCAGTGAATACACAAAGCTTACTCAGCTTGGTGAAGGAAAATATACATGTATGTTTATTGTCACAAACTGCATTCACTGATACGCCATCACATTAACACCACTGACGAAGTGAATAAAATAACTATTTAGTTATTTCATTACAATGGCATCTGTGAGGAGACTGGTATAGATTAGACAGCAAGTAAACAGTCAGTTACTGAAGAAGTGTAAGGATATGAGCTCATTTGACAAGGGCCTTACCGTGATGCCTGAACATCTGAGTCAGAGCATCTACAAAATGGTCTTGGAGTATTCCTTACCAAAAGTGATCTAAGAAAGAACAACTGGTGAATCAGAGATATGGTCATGGGCATCCAAGGCTTCTGATGCATGTGGGGAGTGCAGGCTAGCCTGTCTGATCCAATTCCAGAAACAAGCTCCTGATGCACAAAATGTTAATGTTGGCTGCTACACAATTCTCATGCCCTATATAAAAAAGACAGAGCAGGCTGTTACTACTGTGGTGACTCATCTCTTTTGGGGTACAAGGGTCTCTCCTGAAGACCTTTTATGACTTTGCCTTAGCATCAGTTATTTTCTAGGGTGTAGTCTGCTGGGGCAGCAGCATCTCTGTTGCAGACAGGAAGAGACTGAACAGGCTGATCAGGAAGGCCAGCTTTGTTCTTGTCAGGTTAGGCCCATGATATGGGCTTCTGTTTTTTTTATTTTCTTTTATTTTCATTGTTGTAATGGTCCCTGTCACTGTTCATGCCATGTCTCGTTTCTAGTTGTGTTGTTCCTGGGTTTGGTCCTGTTTATGTCCAAGTCTTGTCCATGTCTTGTTATTGTGAAGTCTGTCTTTCAGGCCTTGTTTGTTTCATGTCTTTTCATTGTGTATTTTAGTCCTGAGTGTTCTTTTTAGGTTGGTATCATGTCAGTTTTCAGTCTTCTAGTTTTGTTTTGGGGTTTATGTATTTGCATGCCCCAGGTGTGGCATGCATTAAGGGGGCATGATGTCAGGTTATGCCCATGATATGGGCTTTTGCTTCTTTATTTTCTTTTAGCCATTTCCCTGTCTGTGCAGTCATGTCTCTGTTCCATGTTCAGATTCATGTCTCCCTTGTCTTTGTTTGTGGTATTGTTTCAGTTTGTTCATAGATGTAATGAGTTGTATTGTTTGAGAAATAAAACAGTTTTCCAGTTCTACTTTGCAATTGTAGTGTACTGTTGCGTACTGTTCACACTACACAAATAGTTTTTTGTAATGAAGGATCTTTAAATCATTGACTGATCGATGACAGGAACACTACAGGATCTTTCACCAGGAGAAATCTCTAATGAGCACGTCTCTACTCCAAACTCTTTTTTGTCACGAAAGTACATATGCGAAATGACAGGAAATAATGCGTTTCCATGCAAAAGACATGGATTTTTTCTTTCAAAATGGAGGTCAACAAGAAATGAGCAATCCAATTTGTTTGCACCATGCATGCTAGTACATTTTTAAAAAATATGCTTAACTAGCACCTGCCTATTGAAGAGAGTTAGCAATTTTTTTCACCTATCTTTTTACACTGTTGTGATGCAAGGCATCAGTAATGTCAAAAAGGCTTGACAAAACTTTCTTCAATTTATCGGGTGAAGTTAGTCCGCTGATGTTTCCTGTAGCCAGGCTTGTTGGTGTTATACCACTCCTCACTCAGGAGGAGGAGGATAGATATCTGTCTATTGTCTGTGAGACCTTTTCCCTGAATGGTGTCAAGAGCCGGTTTGCAAACCCCAAGCGAATACTAATTCACCGCCGATCTGAGATTTTTCTTTTTTAGATATTAACCCGAAAACTGTAGTGTAAACATAGCATTACGGGTTGAAGGAATTCTGCTGCCAAGACCAACATTTTAGATGATGCTAGTGCTTTTTTGGGAGTGCTTACTTCATGCATGTGCTGTAGAAAGTACTTTGTTAGTGTCTAGCCAGTCTAAAACTTTAAGTCTCCAGATAAAAAGTTGCCACTTCACTAAATATGAAACATTTATAACATTGTATTCTCGCTGTTACATAAACAAATATAATACTGCTATTTTAAGTGACTCAGATTATAATTTGATTAATCTACCTGCAAATGCTCAATATGACATTAAGACATAAAAAACCCAGGGTAACTTCCAAGCAAGTAAAGGCTACTTTCACAATGGCTAATTTTAATGTTCATGAGTCTACCATCAGGAGAACACTGAACAACAACATCATTTGCATGCTGAGATTGCAAGGAGAAAGGACCAGGACCACCCGACACAGGAATAGTTTCTTTCCCCTTGCCATCTCCCTCATAAACAGTTAAATTGTTACACTGTAACTGCACTTTACACTCACCGCTATTTGCACTCTTTGCACTCTT
>JBBPDA010132549.1:3277-22968 GCA_037974385.1 Arnoldichthys spilopterus
AGGGATGCCTCTGATACTGTGGTCTTTATTAGGGATGCTTCTAATACTCCAGTCCTTATTAGGGATGCCCCTAATACTCCAGTCCTTATTAGGGATGCCCCTAATACTCCAGTCCTCATTAGGGATGCCCCTGATACTGCAGTCCTTATTAAGGATGCCCCTGATACTGCAGTCCTTATTAGGGATGCCCCTTATACTGCAGTCCTTATTAGGGATGCCCCTAATACTCCAGTCCTTATTAAGAATGCCCCTGATACTGCAGTCCTTATTAAGGATGCCCCTTATACTGCAGTCCTTATTAGGGATGCTCCTAATACTCCAGTCCTTATTACGGATGCCCCTGATACTGCAGTCCTTAGTAGGGATGCCCCTGATACTGCAGTCCTTAGTAGGGATACGCCTGGTACTCTATTCCTTATTAGGGATATCCAATGATGTCTTAAAAAAATAACATTTCCAGCAGACATGTACATGTCTGACTAATATTTGAACCCAATATTTAATATTACGGGTATTGCACTGGAAGATCACAATATATATGTTGACACATGCATGTTGTGCTGAAATACTTTAATTTTTCTTTTATTTGTGGTTATTTATTTATAATGCATTTGAATAACTAGTACTGCTCTTTTATGAAGTGTAGTACTCAACACTGTAATACTCGACATAAGAGTGGAACTGAACATCGGGGTCCTGCTTGCACCACCAGTTCATTTGTGTCAAATCAGCTCTGTTATTGCCGCATCTCCAACATCTCTTTGTTTGATCAGAATTCCTCCAGCACTTCCTTTCTGTTCTAAAGCTCAGCAGGTTGCTGATTAGCAGAAAATTTAATTTCTCATTTGAACCCCCCCTACTTCCTCCCACATTGTAATTTGACTTTTGTGCTGCAGGCACATTTCCAGCCAGGGGCCTGCATGGAAGCCAGCCTGTATGTTAGGTCAACTTATTTATTTATTTGTTTTTTCCATCATTAGCCACTAGCCCATGAACTTATTAAAGCAGAGGTCCAGCTTTGATTTGAGCCCCCCTCCAACCCTCCTCTCTACAATTCACTCTTTCTTTCTCGCTGGCGTGTGCCATCTGTTGATCTGTGAAATGGAAATACAATTTTACATTAATTACCTAACAGTGGGAGGCCCATTAGCGAACTATACTATGAGATGTCCATATGTGGAGAGTTTATTGATCTACGGTGAAAGCCATCAGCTTTCTTTTTATCAGCCAGCATCTATGATGCCTTCAATAGCTCTGTCTCTCACTTGCCCCCCCCCCCCCCCCCGACATACCCTAAACCCCCCTGAAAAGAAAAAAACTTTTTGAACTCTGACTCTGATTTGTCCTCTAACTAATCCACAGAAACCACATGCCTCTTCTGGGCTGTTTTGATCTATATGGTCGTAAGTGGCAGACGAGCAATATTAACCTTGCTCTCTATTTGGAAACTGCCTCTCTCCCAAAAATAGGTGATGTTGGCATTGCTCTCAACCCATGCATTAAGCACTCTGTTTGCATGAGGTTTATCGATCAGAACACAGAGATGAAAGTATTGACAGTTGCTATCTGAAATGAGCATGCTTGCTGATTCCTGCTAAGAAGTTATTTATTATTTAGTTCTGCTCTTTTATTCATGATATTTTGTAAGCCGATTGAGCACCCTGAACATTCATTAAGGATTTTATCGAGCAGATCCAGCGGTCATCAGGAACCATGTGCAGGTATTTCAGCATTAGTTTTCTTAAATCCCATGTGGAAACAGGAGATGCAGACTGTTTAGGCTTAGGATACTCAGTAGTGTTTTGTTGGACACACACCAAGCCATTTCTATACTACAACTTTATTAGAAACACCTTCTTTGTAGATCCATATTGCTGGTGTAAAGCACTTTCTGTGCTTTGGGGTTTTCATCTTTTCAGTACTTCATCTGTGGTCCGTTTCTGACCACAGAGCTGTTTTAGCATTTTTTTTCTTGGGTTGAACTTTCTCAGCCTAGTGGTGACATTGTTACTACTCTATGTTCTTCACTGCAACCAGCACAATGTTTCTATGGCTATTTAAAATGAATGCTGAAATTTTAAGTTGAACTGAAGAAGCGTGTAAGTGTATTTACCATGGCACATGGTTGTGTATCAGAGAGTCAGAAAAGTCTTTGTTGTTTTTTCAGTTTGATGTCACAGTCAGTATGAAATGAATAGTAGGAAGAAGTCTGAGACAGACTATGTTCTTCTGAGCTTTGGGTTTTCAGTTGTGTTTTTGCTGAAAGGCATTTGTGGCCAAGAGTTGGTCAGTCTCTGTCCTGTTCTCCCTCCCATAGACACTTTTTTATCATAAACTGAGAATGTGTGTGTTTTTGGAGCAGTTTTCCCATTTCACTTTATAGCTGCTTTACAAGTCACTTATTCAAGCTTTTAATGTGTCTGCTATTTTGTAATTGTGTGCTGAATTCTCAGCAATAAGTTTTTTTTCTGTTGCTTCTCCTTCGTTCCTTAGTCAGTTCACTATATGTGAATAATAAATTAATTGGTGAATTATTTAGAACGTGATGTACAATTTTTTGCTTGCCTTTATCAAACTTGCAAGATTCTTAACAAAACCTTCTTTCTCCTTGCAGCATCCCCTTAACTTTCGCTGTCTGTTTTTGTAGTCACCAATAGTTTTATGTTTGGGCTTCTCTGCGCACGTGTATACCAATCATGACTTTGCTCATGCTGTGCTTGTGCTGCTGAGGTGAACCCGGCAGTAAGTCCAGCCAAGTTCACACGGGGTGAACACTCTTCTCATTCGTTCTGCTCCACTCTCTCTCTCTGTCTTTGTGTCTCTAATTAGTGTCAAGTACATTTGATCTTTCTCTTTTTCTCTTTCTCTCTTGCACTCTCTCTCCCTCCTGCTCTCGTTCGGTCAGTGTTTACACATTCCCGTGAATCAGACTTGCGCGTTGTGCTGCGCTGAGCTCTAAATGAGACTCAGATGGCAGACAAGCCAGCAGGTCATTTGCCAGCACCACTTCTCTCCACTCTCTCTGCAGCCCTAAAGCACGTCGCCCTCAATTGCACAGCCCACGACAAAGCCTTCCAGATGTGCCGCATGCTCAAGTAGTGAGAACCAACACACATTTGTGTGTTGCTGCCTTTGTGGGGTGTTTTCATGGCTCTATGTAAATGCTGCAGTACATCTAACCCAACCCTAACCTTAAACTCAGCAACCAAAGCATCATCATTCCATCCTCTTTTACTGTTTTTACTGTTCCCACAAAGAGCTAAATCCACATGTGCTCATTCACAGTGCCCTTGACTAACAGCTCACATTCACGCGCACGCACACACACACACACACACAAGGCATAGGCAACGCAGACATTCCTGACAACATAACTATGCTCACATATATAAGGCATGAACAGAGACACAGAGACAAGCATTAAAACAATGTAAACATTGTATTGCTAATTTCGGAGCCTTCTGGGTGACATACACACACAGTGGAACGCTGTATGCTAATTTGATCTCTGCTGGGCAGGTTCCCAGGCCAGTTTGGCCAGACCCAGATCAGTCATACCCTCCTGCTGTGGAATTGCTTCCTTGAAGGCTGGTTAATTGGTTAAGATGTTGACCGGTTGAGGTAAGTGTGGGATGATTTAAGCAAGCAATTTGTGAAATGCTGGTTGGTGGCACCTACGCTTTCATTACTTGTTTGCCCAATGTATCTGCAGCCCCAGTTAAAGCAAAAGGAGCAAACTTGAGGTGCTAAGCTGACTACATTGTAGATGAGGAGAGAAAATATAATTCATGTATTTATTTATTTATTGCTAGCATATACCCTTAAAATATATTTATTTATAGATATTTATAGATTCATGGTTTTATGAATTGCATACAAATGTTCAGGACTGCTGTTATGTTGAGCTAATCACACCCTGTAGTTGGGCCACAGAGGGTGGGGCAACCAAAACGTCCATAGCGAGGATTTAATGTAATATTTTCTCAAAAATATGGTCTAATTAATGTCAAGTATATATTATCTCTCTCTCTCGCTCTCTCTCTCTGACTCCTTCTCTCTCTCTTGTTCTCTTTCTTCTTTCAGCACTTGCTTGGTACACGCACTTGCATCTACTTATGTTCATTTAGGTTCATTAGCGTAAATTTGAGAAGCTGTTATTAAAACAAGGATTATGATGGAATTTGTGAGTGCGCTAATGAAAGTGTGTTGAGAAGCATCTTTAAAAGCTCATTAAGGTAGAAACTGGAGCTCGAGCGGCCTCATGTGCACTTCAGCAAACTTTACTAATGCAAATGTATATTAAAGAAGCTTTTGTTCAAGGAGCTGTGTTTTGACATGAGGGAAAATTAGAATGCACTCATCACTTTGGGTGTATTTGTGTGTGTGTCTTAGAGAGAGAGAAAGAGCGAGAGAGAGAGTGCGCAAGAGCACTCGTATCTGTATCTCATGTGGGTGTGTGTGCTTGCACCATTTTGTATGTATAAATGTATGTTGGGAGTGGGTGATATACGGTAATACGATGCTTGATCTCATGCATGCTTTCCGTTTGCTTTTTCTGAATTTTTTGAAAGGCCAGGAGTGGCACGTTTAAAATACGCTGTCAAAAATTATGAATACCATGATTATTTTCATCTTTTAACACACTGTACTGCACTGCATTGTAGTAAGCAGGACTGATTGTTTTCTGTGTACTGATGGTAGCTAGGAAGGAAGTGTATTATGGTATATTGCAGTGTAGTTTTCTTGCAATGCAGTACATTTTTGCCATATTGACCCTTACATGTGTGTATCTGTCTGCTGCTGTGCCATGAGGAGTCAGACAGCTCCTGTTATTAGAACAAAATTTCCTCCCACAGCAAGTGCATGCACAGACACATCAGACCAGTCACACGCCCACCACTGAAACACAGCAGGCCCAAAAGTTGCTGAGTGTGTATTTGTGTATGTGTTTGGTTTCCTCTCAGAATTTCCACAGTATGACCAAGTATTAAGCAAACTGAGTGACTGTGTTCCAGAAATGTGAGATATAAAAAAAAAAAAACACTGGACTGCATACCACAGTGGACAGCATGCCCCTGTCCCAACTTTTTTAACTTTAAAATGAGCATTTATTTTTCATCAAACATATATTTTTAACATTTTACACAATATCCCAACTTTTTAAAAGCAGTGTTTCAGTACAGCTTTCTGCTCCTGTTTGTCTTTAACCTGTATCTGCTGTGAGAAGATGACAAACCTCTTTAAATTGGATGGTTGTTGGAATAGAGACCATATGCCTTCACTGACCATGTGTGTGGAGAGGATAGGGGGTGTACCAGCTGAAATTCGTCAGCAGCACCTCCTTACTGGATCTGCTCAGTATTATTAACACAATCATCTGACAGACCCAGTGGAGCAGAGGACCTAGAGTGAATTTATGTCTGTGTGTGAATGCATTTGTACACTCAGTCGTCGTGTGTGTGTGTGTGTGTGTGTGTGTGTGTGTGTGTGTGTGTGTGTGTGTGTGTGTGTGTGTGTGTGTGTGTGTGTGAACGAATGTGTATGCATCAATTTTTTAAGTGTCTACCTTTGTGTGCTTCAAATGGAAAGCTAAGCATATGTATGTGTGTGTGCACTCCTGTCTCTCTGCCAGGCGACAGGGTTAAACAATCAGAGGCTGAAGTTCGTGAGCAGAGCCAGGGAGTTAAATAAACGGCTCAGCATTAATGAATAGCATTTTCAAATATTTACACACCCGTGTGTGCAGAGTTCTGAGTGCCATGCCTGCACGCTCCTGTAGCTCTAAACACTGCGGCCTGCAGCTTACTGTTGAACACACAGCCTTACTGCACCCTGGCAGTTAAGGCCAGTGAGCATGATGTCATTAGCATAAATCCAGTGTGGTTTTGTTTTTTCTATAATTTTATACATTTTGCACACCTTTGACCAATTATGTTCATGTTTTCAGTCTGAATTATTTTACCCTTATTTCTCTAATAACAATTGAAAATACTCTAATTGTAAATTAAGCACTGCTATCCCTGTTCTCAGTACCGAATGTTGGGTTAGTGGTCTTTTCTGTGGCTGCAGGAGCCTAAGTAAACTCTCCAGAAGCATTAACACATACAGCTTTTAACATAAATCTCTTATGGTTGCTGTCTGTGTGCCTCAGTGCAAATCAGGTGGCTGTCTGCAGGCTGGCCAGGTGTTACAGTGGTCACTTCCTGTGTCCCCTGGTAGCCCATCGTGTCCCCAGACACTGAACCTGCCAGATGGCCTTTTTCTTCTGTGCCACACCACCAAACATGTCTGAAGGAGCTGACCTCCCCATTTCAATTACAAAAGGACATGGTGGTCAGGGAGGACGCACTCAAAGCCACACACCCTCCGTTTTTCCCTTGTGTCTGAACCACTGTCTAGAGCAGTGGCTCAGAAAATCCGCTGACCAGCAATCAGAGAAAAGCGTGTTTCGTTATAGATTGCCAGGCAACAGCTGCCATTCCCCAGCACAGCGACCAGCACACTGCAACACGTGTAGTCATTAGCCAAGAAGGGACGAACAAATAAATCTCCAGCACAAATAGAGAGCTGTGCTGAGATTTGTGTGCCTGTAGAAGGGTTACAGAAAGCAAGTCTTCACGCCACAGATGTGTTCTTACACCAGAGTTCTATTTTTCCTGTACTGCACTCACAGATTTAATTCTTACCACGCGTAATTGATTTTGCTATGGGATTCAAATCATTGACTGAAAAAATGCATGCTTGAGCCGACTGGTCCATTTGCAAGGAAAAGGAAAAAGCCCCTTTGACCTTCTCTAAATATAGTGTAAGCTGCTTGACCGCAGCGCTCGCTATGGCTCCATCTAAAGACGTGCTGCAGTACAGAAACACAGATCACCCATAACGTTAAAACCAGCTGCCTAATATTATGTAGGTCCTTCTTTTCTCAAACCATCTGCATTGTGGCAGAGTCCACTGTCATGCTGAAAGAGTTCACTACCATTTGGGAAACCAGTTGTTCTAAAGGTGAGGGGTGTACTTCTGCAACAATGTTTAGGTAGGCGGTATGTGTCAAAGTAACTTCCACATGAATGTCAAGACCTAGTCTCCCAGCAGGTACGTGTCTACATGATGTAAAAAAAAAAAAAAAGATTGCTATCTATTGCTACATGGACCAGTTCTGATGCTCAGGTGTCCATTGGAGGTCCTTTCACTAATGGACATAGGTCAGCATGGGCATGCTGAATATTGTGCACTGTGTGTTCTGACAAGTTTTTATCACAACCAGCATTAACTTTTAGCAACTTGTGCAACAGTAGCTCTTCTGTGAAATCAGAGCAGAAGGACAAGCCTTCACATTCCATGTGGGTCAATGAGCTTTGAGTGCACAACTCTATCATTGGTTCACCAAATATTTTATTTATTTATTTATTTTTGGCGACCAATTTTGGTAAGTACTTAACACTGCATACCAGAAACCCCCTATTAAACCTGTGGATTTGCTCTGACCCCAGTCATCTAGCCGTCAAAGTTTGACCCTCTTTGAAGTCAAGTTGCCCACTATATCTCACCCTCTGATAGGTGCCATTGTAGCAAAAAAATCATTGTGATTCACTTCACCCATTAGTATGTTTATTGCTGTGGCTGATCAGTGTACACAAAGCTAGTCTTAGTTATTGTAGCTTTTCTGTGCAGATTTGTAAATCTGCAGAGTTTATAGAATTTCTAATCAGTAATTAGTGGGTAGTGGTGGCCAGCTCAGCAGTACTTTGTCTGCCAATGCACTCTGAAACTAATCCATAAGCAATAATCAATGTAAAAACACAAAGCTCTTTAGCAGGACATTAAACTGGCAGTTAAACAAGTAAAAAATGCACAATTTTCCCCTTGTCCCAGGTTTAGCCAGTATGCTTCAGGTATCTAAAATTGTTATTTTGCACTGGAGCTGAAAGGCTAATATAGTTAACAGATAAAGTGGTGGCCCAGTGGTTTGTGACTTAGTCAGGTAAGGTAAGGTAATGTACCATCCTGCTACACTGCTTCCTGGGTGCTGTTGATTATTGCTCACTGCTCAGTGTGTGGATGGGTTGAATACATTACTCACATTTCGTTGTGGTGCACTTTGTGTGATGGGGGGTGTTCAACATGACACACAGGTCACTTTTACTTCACTTGACTTAAAAGAAGCTTATAGCCTGTTGCCTGAATCATCACTTTGTTGCATTAGATCATGTTTTGAGGAACTATTTAACATGTGAGAGGTGAGGGTCAAAGTCTCATATTGTTTGATGCATTAGCCCTTTGTGCATAAGCTAGTACAGAACTTAAGAAGCACATTTTGGACAACAAACATGTCTTGGCTGATCAAGTACATTTAGGGTATGAGGTGATGATTTACAAAATATCTCTGTAGCTCTGGACATGCCCTGGAGGAGCACAGACACAACAGTAGCATGAGAGCCTTCTCATTCTCCCACGTGGCCCCTCAGTGCTCTGCTGTTGCTAACTGGTCCTTGTGTTTGTGCACCCTGAAGTTCTGTGTTCTTGGCTGTAGGGTGAACTTGCTGTCAGAGTCCTTAAGTGAAAATTGACTGTTTAGAGCTGCTCATATACAGGGATACAGCACTGTTTTCTTTACAATGCTTGTATTGGTGTATTTTTTAGTATGCAGTAGCATTCAGGGCTTTTTTGATGCTCATTATCCACTTAAACCTCTTCCTTGTAGCTCCAGCATGCTGGTGTACAGTTAGATGGTAGCCCATCTGTGCAAACTATGTTAACTTTGTGTTATTTATTCTCTAGCCCTATGTCAGTCTTCAGTGGATTGGCTCTATTCCTGGGGTGTGGCTGAGATGAGCTTTGCTGAAACAGTTCTTGGAGGATGGCATTTACACTACAGTTATTATACGTACTAGCAATGAAGAAACCTTTCCAGACTGAGAGAGGTGATGGACCACTCTCAACCAGTAAAACTGAACTTCACACGGTTACTGCCTTAGTCTTGTAAAAATATTAGGCACTCGATGAGTGGGTTTGTTTTGGTTTGTAAATTCAGTGGATGGGTTCAAGATTCAAGCCGTTTGTCACACAAGTTACACAAGTGCTCTATACACACACACACACACACACACACACACACACACACACACACACACTACCGGTCAAAAGTTTTAGAACACAAAAAGAATAACCTTAAATTGTACAAACTTAAGTGGCTACAGTAAATAAATACATCATACATATCTTTCACAGATGCTTGATCAAGGGCACCTCAGTGGTGCACGGCCCAGGACTTGAACCTGCAACCTTCTGTTCTCAAGGGCAAAGTTATAACCATTAGGCCACCACTGCCCTCTTCATTTTTCTCTGCTTAAGTTACCAGTAAAAATTGGAAAAACTGGGTGTTCTGAAACGTGTGTGTGTGTGTGTGTGTGTGTGTGTGTGTGTGTGTGTGTGTGTGTGTGTGTGTGCGTGTGTGCGCGTGTGCGCGTGTCCGCGTGGAGAGCGAGCACCTGTATAACTGTATGACAAACTGCATGAATCTTGAGATGATTATCAAAAATACCTGTCCACTGAATTTACAAACCAAAATATACAGTGTAAAAGATGTTTGCAGCACAAGATTCAGTTATCTCCGTTATCTCACATTGCAGTGTTAGCTTGCACTTAATCATGTCACCAGCAGTGGTTAACTGAGGGAAATGGGAATCAATCAAGCCAAGTATTTGAAAGCAATTTTTTATGATTTAAATAAAATAATCCGTTTCATCAGTTCTTAAGAAAAGTTGGACATATCTGGCATTTTGTAACTGTGTGTCTACATATGAATTTACTGAACAGGTAACCAATAACCAGCATAACATATTTAAAGAAAATTGTACTTAAAAGGCTCAACAACAGCTATTTCTACCACATAACCAACATGTGTTAATGACACCACTTGCTTTAGAAACGTATTACAGCTGCTTTTGCCGTGTCTTGCTACACAGACATATTCACACTTCGGTAGAATATCACAACTTACAGATCATTTTCACACCTTCTTGAGAGTGGCACATATTCATGCTTCAGTTTTAGGTGTGACAGTGCTGATCCGTGATCAGAGCCTGTGTACACATGGTTTTATTCAGTATTTTGCAAAGCAAACACAGTTCAAGACCAGCACATTTCTCTGAGAGTTTTCGTTTATACTGGATGACCACAAATCTCCAGTGAACCATACAAACCACTCTATTATGCCTTTGCAGTAGCTGTGATTCAGGTCTGTGGACTGTTATGTAACGCTGACTACGTTGGTCATTTTTGGCTTTATTGGTCATTTGGTGTCCATCTGATTTCCTTTAAATTCCCAAACAATGTTTTTAGTGCTACATTGTGTCTATTGATCACAGTCACTATGCTCAATCCACGCACATCAGTAAAACAACTGTACCGTAAAAGAAACTCAGTCAATATCACCTTTTGGATAAAAGATAGCCATGCCGGAATCATGATTAGACTAATAAAAAGAAAGACCAGTTCAAAACAAAAATCAATTCTCAAATCGTTTGTGGGACTTTAAAAAAATCAATATTATACAAATATGCAGAGCAGTAAGTATCCGTTATTGTAACTTGATGGACTGGATTATTTGGAGTATGTGTGTGCACGTGTGCACTTGTCTACTCTAGCAGCTGAAGGTTTCTTAGGCCTTTTCTCCAGAGTAGTATTTACTTAGAAGTGAGGACTTGTGTATATATATACATCAATAACTGCACACTCCCTCTGATACGCTCTCCAGTTTAGTGTTACAGTGTGGCTGAGTAAATACATTACATTAAGCTTATACAGCTGAACTGGTGAGGAATAATTTTTTTTTTTTGCATTTTTTTGCAAGTTCTGCTTTCCTTACTGAGATGATGTTCTCTTATATTCCTTCAAGTGTTGATCTGATTATGGTGTTTCCTGCTGTCCATTTGGCCTCAGTGTGCTCACAGTGATATGACTCTACGGGAATGCTTTTCTCATCTTCATTATTCTTGGTTTCACTTTACTGCTGCTTTCAAAGAGTCACTAATTTCCTTTATTCTTTCCTTTAATTTTCTTTCTCTCTCTTTCTCTGTATAGCAGTGCTGACTTTACAAATTGTAGATTGGCAAATGTATAATCTGTGTATGCAAAGAAACATAAATAGTACATTTTTTTATTTTGTTTTTTTTTATTTACAGTACAGCCTCAGTAGGGATACGCCAACCACAAATTATTATGACCAGTTCCTTTTGGTAATGGGCAGTGGTGGCCTAGTGGTTAGGACGCTGCCTTTGGTACCTGAAGGTCGCAGGTTTGAGTCCCGGCCTGGGCACTACTGAGGTTCCCTTGAGCAAGGTAGCGTCCCACTACACTGCTCCCCCGGCGCTGTTGGTAGCTGCCCGCTGCTCCACGTGTGCACGTGTGATTTAACGTGGGTTAAATGCAGAGGTCACATTTTGTTTTGGTGCTTGAGTGTGTTCACAATGACAAATAGTCACTTTCACTTATAATTTCTTTTCGGCCAAATTGGCTGAGGACCTTTATTTTGGTACATTTTATAACCTGAACCTCATGCTGTACTGGCTAAATACACACACAAACACACTTCACATTTCATGAACTTTGTTAGATGATGTTGGAATATAATATAATAATAATATTTGTTCTTCAATGGACTAAAGTAACATTTTTATAGTCTTAAATGAAAAATTAGTGTCATATGCAACAGTGTTGCATTTTTATTTATGGTGCGTTGAGTCCAGATGAGACTATGCATGTTTCTATGCTGAAATAGCACATTAATACACACACAACAGCACAACAAAACCACATGGCTTGCTTTTGCATCTCCCCTCCTGCAACCCCTTGTTCTAACCCATAGCTTCAGCTCCTCCCATTGGTCACCCAGCTGATGGTCAACACCCACATAGTCCAATCAGTACTGACGTAAGTAAAAGCAAACAAACCACAAATGTTTTCCTTTCTCCATTTTTTCCCCCTCCCCTGCCTGCTGCTGTGTTGTGTTGGAACAGTAGGTCTGTGGAGCTTTGGCAGAGAGAGATGTGGATAACTGCAGCGGCGACAGGTGCATCCCACTAAACCCACAGGTGAGGGGCGATGCCTGCACACCATCTGCTGCGCCGCCCCCCAACCGCACCAGCCCCACTGCACCTTTTCAACCATTCTCATGCTCAGTGGGGGGTGGGGGGTGGGGTATGGGTTATTAAAGGGCAGATGCACAAAACGGGTTAATAAAGAAAAAACAAATATAGGATGCTAAAAATCATAGTTGCTGATCATCTACAGGATGGAAGAGTTAATTTTTTTAAATTAATTAATTTTATTTATTAATTTACTTTTGTTTTCTCTCTCTCTCTCTCTCTCTCTCTCTCTCTCTCTCTCTCTCTCTCTCTCTCTATCTCTCCCTCTCTGAACCTCTGGCAGGGGTTCTGTCTGGTCACTGTAACCGGACCACTACTACTCAGTACTACTCCCATCACCAGGGCAACTTTTGCATGCCGCATTGTGGTTTCCCTGTTCTCTCTCAGGTCTAGCAAGACTGTGGCATGTTGAGGTCAGAGGTCAGAAGAGAAAGGCGACTCTGGGATTTGTAACTGTTTTCGTTATGGGCCAGTAAATTTGTAAGTGGTTTGGGGTGTGTGTTTGTGTGTTAAATAATTTTTTTTTTTATATGACGTACACTCCCAGTATTTAAGACCAGTAGGCACCTAGTGAGCAAGACTAACATTCTGGCTGTGTGTTTTACACACTTCAAAAAAGGTCTGATAAACAAAATGAACCAGTGTGAACATGAGAGAGCGTCCCAGAGAAGTGTGAGTGCCACACATAGCCAGACTTCTTTGAACATGTGTTTGAGAACACTGGGTTGGTGTGCTCTGGCCTCTTAACATGATGGCAGTAGATCATAGTGAAGAATGGAGCAGTAAACGCAATCACCAATAAGAATGAAGAGAACATGCTAACAGACAAAAAATGCTCTCTGCTGCTTATCATACTCACTCTGGTCTGTAAGCGATTGCATGTGCCACTCATTAAAGTATAGATTTCAGCTGAAGACAACTCTGAGGACTTTCCAGCCTGCAGGACTCTCATGAAACAGTTGTGGTAAAATGTTAGCCTCTGTTCCAAAAGCTCTTTATTTCGGAGAAGGTGTGCATTATTAATGTTCAGCAGGTAGGAAAGGATGAGAGAAGTGGAAAACACCAGGTGAGTAATTACTGTTTTCACCCCCATCTCTGTGAAGTGTGGGGGAAGGGATGGAAAAGAAAATATTCATCCAGTAGGTGGCACCAGTGCTTTAGATTGTCAGAGCACCCAACACCCCCACCCCAGACTTACCTATCTGAGTCTCTTAGCTCATCTAAAACGAGCAGTGCTCAGAGCCTCATCATTTGTTTCATTCTGACTTTCAAATCACATCCACACACTCCACCAAAGTGGCACACTGTTCCACTTCTGTATACAGCCCTCTGTGTGTGTGTGTGTGTGTGTGTGCTTATTTCCTGCAGTACTTGTATAAGTAAATGAGTGATTGAAGTAATGAAAGTATGTGTTAATGAGATGAATGTGTGTTAAGATGTGGTGATTCACAGATGCAGAACAATGGCGATGTTAATGTGGACCCTGACTCCAGAGGGAAGAATTCAGCATGTGCTTTAAAGGCAGAAAACACACGCACACACCAGTGAACTGCAATGATTATCTCAGCATATGAGCCACCACACTTTACACAGAGGCACTGGCAGAAAAAAAACTTTTATATTAGAAATGAATCCTGAAGGAATTGAGAGACATTTTTTTCTGTGTGTTTATGAAATTCCACGTCCCAGAGACTCGTACTGTTCAAATTAGTATTTCTGCTTAGATGCGCCTTGTATTGCTGTGTGTTTGTGTGTGTGTGTGTGTGTGTGTGTGTGTGTGTAAGATGCTCAGCATCCCTTCCATGCTGGTGCGCCTGTTTACTTAACAAGTGTTTGTTTACATCCGGGTTGTTGTTTGTATTGCGCATGGTGAGTGCTCGCTGAACGTGTGTGCGTGTGAATGGAGTGTGTGCTGCTCCACATGCCTGTCAGATGCACTGCGCTGTGCACCCATTGGTAGAGGATGATGTCAGAGCGGGTCGTAGCTCCACCCAGAATAAGTGTGTGGATGCAGAGTGAAGAAAGGAGAGAAAGTGATGGTGTGTGAGAGACACATACATGCGTGCACGCCCACACAGAGCGTGTTGAGCTGTGCACTCTTTCTGTCCCTGGAGGCATGGTTAAGTGCGGGGCACACACACTTCACACTTAGCAGATGGCCTCCTCCTTGTTACTAACACTAAACACTCTTATTTTAGTCTCCGATTACTGGAACAGTAGGTTATTGTCCAGCGCACATGCGTATACACACATGCACACATGCAGTTGACTCGTCAGCAGGTGCTGTGTTACTGGAGCATTTTTTTTTCTTTCCTCTATTGCTTCACTCTCTCTGCATAAATACATCTATTTTAGAATTCTAAAGAACTTCACATGGTCTGATGTGATGATGTATCTGTACTTTGCATGATGCATTTGTGGTTTCAAGCATCCAATGCTGTTTACCTGTATTTGCTCCAGCACAAAAGTAAGGAAGCAAGTTTCCTCCTTGGTTGGGGGACTGACACCCCCCCCCCCCTTTCTCCCCTCCCCCCCCCACCCACATGGCCACCTGACCAGCCAGTGCAGTGGTGAGCATTGCAGGGAAAGCTTATTAACAGATTGGCTCGTTATGATCATCGAGAGGGAAAGAGCGAGATACGCTTCCTCCTCCGCACATCACCTTTTTTTTATGACATTTTTTTTGTTAGCAGTTCGTTAAAACAGAGGGAGGGTGTCATTTTGCAGCCGTGACGGTGTTAGACATCGTGTGGCATTGGGGTGTTGGGTTTTCCAGGAGGAAATCGAAATGGCAGGAGCTAAAACATGTGCGCATTTCATGTGCAAGTGCATGCTAATGAGATCCACAGTTAATGAGACCTTGACAGGGCAGTGGTAGGGAGTGATGTGTCTGCTTTGAAGTGCGAGACTTGTAGAGAAGAGGACATGTGCATGCGCACACACATACGCGCACACACAAAATGTAATGATTAAATATCAGAAAGAAAAAAAATCAATATCAGAATCTTTAATTCACCAGTACGTGGATGTTCATGATGCATGTGATAAATTTAGATTACACACAAAATGAATTTAAAACATTAAAGATAACCAATGTCACAAGGAGTGTTGTGTTTGTTTGGAATGGTATAATTTATGCTAATGCATTTATATGTAATTTGCTTGGAAAGTTTGTTTTTGACCTGCCCTGCATATGGATTAAAGGCACAACATATACATATAAAATTCAGATGCATGAAAATGATGATGCTTTATTTGGGTTGAGAGGCTCCAGCAGGTGTCTGGCATAATGCTAACCTGGACTGCCTCCTAAAGCAGATTAACTTTAAGTATTCACACTCCCGCAGATTTTAAGCCATTTGTTATGCAATTATTGTTTAATTATTCAAAAGTAATGACTTAAATCAAGGATGTCCAACTCCGGCCTTGGAGGGCTGGTGTCCAGCATGGTTTGGTAGTTCCCCTCCTCAAACACGCTCACAGGTAATTAACAGGTGAGCTTTGCCAGGTGTGTTTTAGCAGGGAAATAGCCAAACGGTGTTGGACACTGGCCCTCCATGAACAGGTTTGGACACCCCTGACTTAAATAATGACACATAATGACCAAATATTGGCAAAAAGGGTGATGGATGGCACTTGTTTTTACATTTCAGTTGTTTACCATTAACATCAACTTCGGCAGTTGAACTGAGTAATGACTTCTTAATACAGTGTCTCTATCAGTAACACAAAGGTGGTAAAAACTGAAAGAGGAATATACACTTCACACAGTGTAATAACAACAAATTAGGGCTGGGCTGACCTTTTAAGGTAGGTCTCCCAAACATACGAAGACAGATGTACTGTAACTGCACTGTATTGTATGTTCAGAGATGAATGAGACTGGCTGGGTTTCTGCTTGTAAATTGAAAATGTTGGTCCTGTTGGTGAAGAGTTTTCATAGTTGCTTTAGCTACGTTAATGAATGGATAGCAAAGTTCACATTCCATTCGACTTGGTGCTTCAAGACCAGTCCCGTTGTGAGTGAAGGGTCTTTGATGGGCTAACGCCAATCTCATTTATTATTGAAGTATTTAGATATTTCATACAAACTGTGCCAAGTGGCAGTCCTGTATCAGTTTGTATCTGTCTCTCAGCTCCCCAGTGGCTAAACTCCTGAGTAAGGACTCAGCTTCTTCACCTTAATGTCTATTGCCAAACAAATCATTAATTTCCTCCTACTGTCCAAAGGCTGCAGTAGGTTGATTGGATACTCTAAAATTGCCCGTAGGTGTGAATGTGTGTGTATGAATGGTTGTCTGTCTATGTGTTGCCCTGCGATGGGTCGGCCTCCTGTCCTGGGATTGGCTCCAGCGTTCCAGCGACCCAGAAACAGAAGACGCGGTTTAGAAAATGGATGGATGGATGGAAAAATGTGTATAAATATGCTGTTAAATTGTCAAAGCAATTGTCAAGAATCTACAGGATTGTTCCAAAACTGTGGTGGGGTCTGAGTGGTTAACAAAAGACAAAAAACTTAATGACAAACCAAATTAAAAACATAAAAAAAAGGCAAAAACAAATGCTAGTATTCTAATATTTGAGCCAAACTTACAGCAACGTTTAGGGGTTAATCACATCTGTAAGGCTTTCAGCGCTACAGGTGGTGACTGTTGGAGAGAAAAGACAGGTCTGTGCAGCACCTTGACAGCAGAGAGAGGTAGAGAGAGAGAAAGCAAAGTTTTGGGACGGGATGAAGGGAGAGTGTGTTTTTTTCATGCATGTGGGTAGAGATGTCAGCTTCTTTAATCTTCTGTTGTTGAGTGTTTATATCCTCTAAGGGCCCTTTCACACAAGCGTTGTGCCACACATAGCATTTTCACTTTACCTCCTCCTTACCCTCTTCTCTTTGGCTGTTTTTCCCTCATTCCCTCTCTTAGTTCCTCTGTCTTACTCTTCTCCCTCAGTTCTTGTTTTAACCCTTTGGGCTTGAGCTGTTGCATGAGCTCAGTTGAGCTGAGAGCAGCTGCAGTAAACAGAGGGCACACAGGGAGAGATGTCAAATGTCTGCAAGGTCATGCTTTCAACTTCTGCTGAGACTATAGCCCAATCCAGCAAATGGATTTGTGCTAGGGGCTTAGCTTAGAGTTCACCCTTTGCTGTGACATCTATGAGCTAAAGCCAAGCAGCAACACAGGTGCAGGCAGTGAAATCCTCAGAGGTAGCTTCATGTCCTAAAATTGATTATTTGTTAATTGTTAGCCTGATAATGGGCTTTGTAGTAGTGACATCACAGAACCAGTGGCTCATTGAACCCTGTGAGTGTCCTTCTCAAATCTCCTTCATAGATATAAAAATATGTAATCATTTGAGATAATCTGTCAGAATAACTGCATAGATTTTTGCTTTCTTCTTTAATTTCATGTGTACATTATTTGATATATATTTCATATCCATGAAACGAAAACCAGTAATATAGCAATGAACATTCTGGAAATGTCTGTTTCTGAATATCAGTGTTACTTACATTATATTCTAGGCATTCATGTTAACACTGGCTAAGATTGGAATTGACAGATTTTTGCTCCAAACATGAAATGAGGGATCAGTTCTTTTATTTATTATTATTATTATTATTATTATTATTATTATTATTATTATTATTATTATGACTGATGTGGGGTGTAATATTATAAGCTAACATGAGTAAATCAGTAGAACTGCAACTTCATTTGATGTGGCCAATACACCTGCTCTACAGTGTTGTAACATAATTATTCATCAATTCTTCAATCCTATATTTGTGAGCAAATGAGTAATTACTCTTAATTCAGTGTGACACTTGATTTGATTTTTCAGTTCCAGAGATGTGTAGAGTACATGGTGCAGTGAAGTTCTTGTTGTTCGAACTGGCCCAACATCTTCCTAGAACATTTTCTTTTGCTTTCTCCTTTTTGTATATTATTTGTGACCGTGTGTACCATGTGAGGCACGGAAAAACATGTATCCATAAAGTAATAACAAGGAGAACTTTTTTATGCTTCCACTAAATACTAACAGTTAAAATTAAACTCCATTCACTGCCGTCAGACATTTACAGGAACGTTGTTTTCCTTGAACTTCTGAATGTATCCACTGATCATTGATTAAAATGTAATACCCTGAATAGATGATGAGTATTTCTTGATTAAAATGGTTAGAGGCGTGGCTCTAATGTCCATTACTTGTCCAACACTTGGCTATAATCAGCATGAGAAGCAGTAAAGAGGGGAGAGAGGTCTCCAACAATAATTGGATCTCATTTTGGCTACAAACAGGATTGGGTTAACCCATAAACTGTATGTCTGTAGTTTGTGTTGTGATTTTGTTCATATTCGTATGTGATTACATAACGTTTTTATTCTGAATCAGTCAAACTTTATGTAGCACCTCTCAAAATGAAACTTTTTTTTTTTTTTTACGGATAATGTAAGGTGGTAAAAATGGATTTTAGAGACTGATGCACAAAATTCAATAAGACAAATGTGTAGTTAAGATAAAAGATGAGAAAAGTGTAAGTAGTGTTTTCGTTCTTCTTTAAGTAAGACCTTTTGCTTCTTTTTACATATTGGTTGAAGATTAAAGTGCAGAATGTAAACTTTTTTTTTGAGGGCATTTCTTTTTATATTGAGGAAACCTTAGTGCCCTATTTATACAGAGGTCACGTTATTGTAGTGCGTGCCGACCTTGTGTGTGTGTGTGAGTGTGTATGTGAGAGAGAGAGAGAAATGTTCGTTTTGTGTGCGGGCAGCCTGCTGTTATTTTGGCCTGAGATGACTGCAGTGTGACAGTTAGAGGGGCGGAAGTTTCTAGATGCGGTTGCTGATATCCACAGTGTGTGCATTTCCTCTTTGGTGGCTTGACATTCTTTAACATGCTGCAAAACATGATGATGACATGACCCGTACATTAATTTTAGGGTGAAAGCAGCACTATCCTTAAGTGTTTGTATTATTGAAGTGTGTGTTACTGCAAGGTTTCCATTCATACACTATACTGGTATTATACTGGTATTCCAGACTCCAGCTGGTGTCTTAAAACACTTTGTTAGCTTCAGCTCTCAGCTGTAGAATGAACCATCACATGTACAAGATGCAGCAGGATTGATGGTTGACTGGGGTATGCGGGAACAAACAAATGTTTCATGCAAAATGGAGGCTTTTAGGTGGAAACCAAAAATATAGCATGTTCCTGAATGTCCCTGTTTAACATTGTCTTTAACTATAGACACTAAGCATACTATAGGCATTTGTGATAAGACTTTGCTAAGATTAGAATTGACAGATTTTGCTGAAATGGGGAACCAGGTAAATTATTAGTATTATTATTATTGTTATTATGACTGATATGGGTTGCAGTATTATGACCTAATATAAGAAAAACAATGCAGCTGCATTTGATGTGGCAAATACATCTGCTGTACAATGTTGTAGCGTAATTGTGAAGTGAAAGTGAAAGTGACTGTTTGTCATTGTGAACACACTCAAGCACCACAACAAAATGTGACCTCTGCATTTAACCCAT
>JBBPDA010132597.1:0-22962 GCA_037974385.1 Arnoldichthys spilopterus
TCTCTCTCTCTCTCTCTCTCTCTCTCTCTCTCTCTCTCTCTCTCTCTCTCTCTCTCTCTTCCTCTCTCTCTCTCTCTGCTTCTCATGCATCTCTCTCACACTTCTCTATCACTATTTCTCTCCTCCCCTCCTTGTTCTTTCACCATCTCTCGCTCTCCCTTTCTCTCACTTGCGATTTCTCTCGCCATCTGGTGCATGTCAGAGGAGGCTTGTTATGTCTTCACCGCTGAACTGAGTTCAAGTGCCAGTCTGGACAGGCCTCGGAGCAAAAATACACACACATGCACACGCACACTTAGGCACAGATCCATATGAGCTTACACCAACTGTCCTAAACACACTGCATTATGTATCTGGAGACACTTTCATTGGCAAAAATTGGCAGTTTTAAACACTCAGGGCCAAATGTACAAACCGCATTTCTGGAACAAGAATGTGTGATTTGTTTTAATTTGTTGACTGATAAAAGTTCAAAGGATAGATTTCCAGTTTCCACTGATCATGTAAATATAAACAAATTTGACACCTGCAACACACTTAAAAAAATTGAGATGGAGGTGTGTTTACCACTGTGTTACCTCAATTACACTCATTTGGGAACTGAGGAGACTAATTGTCGCTGTTCTGCAAATGGAATTTTGCCCATTGTTGCATGATACAAGATTTCAGCTGTCCAGCCGTTCATAGTGGCTGCTGTCTTGATTCTCCTCTTGATGAAGCCTCATACATTTTCAATAAGAGGTAGATCTGGACTGCTGGCTGGTCAGTCAAGCACACACTCTTGTGTTGAACTTTTTGAACTCACTGACAATTCTCATGAAATTTGGTCACAACCCATCTTTGGTGGATGCTCCTTTTATACCCAGTCATGATCCCCTCACCTGTTCGCAGCTCACCTGGTTATTGTCAAATTTTTCAAAACAGCAAAACTTAAATGTTTTAGAAACTTTTCACTCTTATTTTGCCCCGTCCCAACTTTTTCTTGGATGTGATACAGGCCTCAAATTCTTCACAAATTATACATTTGTTTATATATATACAGAATACATTTAAGTGGATCAGTGAAAACATTGGAAATATTTTCTTTACATTTTCATCAGTTAAATCACACATTTTAAAAAATCACTGTCACAGATAATTGGGGTTGCAGGACACAAATGCAAAACAAAAGCAGAGGATGCAAGGCTTGACCACGAAAACAATGACTTCAGGCAAGAAAACAAGCATACAAAACAAGAAGCTCAGTCTCTTGAGCACGACAGGACGACGAGACTCTGGACCTCGACAAGACGACAGTTGACAGTTTGTCTCGCGTCTCCTCCTAGTTGCTTGGAGCCTAAGTAACCCCAGAAATCAGCTCCCTGATCCACAGCACCTGTGGATCACTGGATTTTGGAGCTGGAACCTGGGCTACCGGCTCCGGCCACCAGGAGGTGACAATCCCCCTTTGTCTCTTAAAGGGGCCCTGCTCCTTACACACACTTGCTTTTATTGCATTTTATGAAAAATCCCAGCTTTTCCCGAAATGATGTTACGGGGTTATGGGGTTCACCTATGAGCGCAGACCCAGCGATAAACCTCAACTTGACCGTGATACACATTCACAATGTATCTGAACTTAATGTTTGAATTAGACTTATCACTCAAGCTGCCCAGAACCCCACCCACTCTCGTGAGGTATGGAGTTTAAAGGGCACGGTAAAGAAACCACCAGACATACCACCATAAGAATGAAACATGCTACAGGTGTGCAAATAACACTGCAAATTCTCACAGACGTGTACTATCTCCACCCATCTTATGCGCAGTCCTCCCATGTTTTGAACTGACCTCCTTCAAGTGCACGTCCATGAAGAAGAGAAGCAGATTTTGCGTTTTACCAAGCACATTGCGGGTTTAGGCTTGTGCACCAGCTTCATACATCACACACAGGCAGAGCAGGCATGTGTCCGATTTGCACCTTAAACTTGTGCTAAAGGCTTAGTACAGATGGCTGTCAGCTGAGAATGCAAACAGACTGTGTTTGGGCTGAGATTTCTCACTGATCTGGGTACAGATTTACTCATTCCTAAATTCTAATTTCCACTAAATGCGACTAGATGCCCATATGCTGCGCCGACTGTGGTGTCTACACAAGCTCTGCAATACACCCAGTGGCATAATTATCAAAAGGGGGCCGGTAGCAAATGATGAATTATACTTATGCTTATAATCACTAATTATGCAGTTTTGCACCCGTTACACGAGATATACCTAAAGGAAAATGCAGATTTTTGTTTATTAGTTTAAAGCTAGAGTCGCAAGGCTAACAAACACTATGGGCTCTGTTTTAATGATCTAATGCAAAGCCTGAAGCGCAAGGAGCAACTAGCATCTGTGGGTGTGTCCAAACCCATTTTGCTCTTTTAAGGGCAGGAAAGGCACAGTGCAAGGCACAACAAGGTCGTCCTAACTCTCTTAGTTATTCAGAGGTGTGTTTGAAGCGATAAGCCAATCAGAGGAGCTCCATTGTTCCACCTTGGCCTTGTCAAGTGCCCACAGTGCAGGTATCTGTGTCCATAAGGAGCTAAACTAAAACATGCTGCTTAAATATGGTTTAATAATGCGCCACTGACTTTAGAAGTGGGTTTTGGTCAAAAGCACAATGTCATTTCACTGCCTTAAAATAGCAATGCACTGACTAATTTAAAAATTAGGAATGAGATAAAATAAAAGCACTTTGCGTCAGTCTTTTCACCGGCATAGGGCCCCTGAACTTTAGCCCATCCAAACAGAGAGCAAACAGTAAATGACGCTGCAGTAGTAAGACTAAATGGGGAAATCAGTGGGAATCCATAGCCTCAGTAGCACAATGCTAACTGTTTATACCAGATTTTAATTGTTATCAGCAATGTTAACATTCCCATTTGTTTGAATGGTCTTTTCTTTCCAGGACTCAAGGGTTCGCTCCAGAGGTTGCAGCTGGAATATGTGGATGTGGTCTTCGCCAACCGGCCAGATAGCAACACACCAATGGAGGGTGAGGAAAGCTAAAGCTTAAATCAAGCCTCCCTTTGGTTTTTACACGGCGCTAACGTTGAGGTCTGCTTTTCACGAGGTACTTGAGTACAGAAAGCAATAATATAGTACAGCCCGTGCATAAACTATAGACTAAATAAAGTATTACAGTATCACTATATAAAATATACACTGATCAGCCATAACATTATGTCCACTGACAGGTGACGTGAATAACATTGACAGTCTACCCATTTCATTACAATGGCACTTGTCAAGGGGGTGGGATCTTTAAGGTAGCAAGTGAACAGTCAGTTCTTGAAGTTCATCTGCTGGATGTAGGAAAAATGGGTGAGACACAGACATTATTGTGATGGCTAGACATCAGAGAATCTCCAAAACAGCAGATCTTGCGGAGTGTTTCAGGTGTGCAGTAGTTAGTACCTACCAAAAGTGATCCAGGGAAGGACAACTGGTGAATCATGGGCATCAAAGGCTAATTGATGCATGTGGGGAGTGATGGCTAGCCCGTCTGGTCCAAATCCCCAGAAGAGCTACTGTGGTTTAAAAAGTGATGCCGACTCTGAAAGGGGTCAGAACACACAGTACACCACAGTCAGAGCTGGCAGGTGGTGTTAATATTATGGATGTTCAGTGTATAAACATATCACAATGAATAATTTGAGATGACTGTTCTGTATGTTGTACTTAACCAGCACGGTTTTGGTGGATTACCTTCTAAGTGTATGTGTGTACAGAATGCACCACATCCAGACAGCGTACGACTAAAAGGGTTGAAGTAGGTACGCATCACTCCGTCAGCTACTTGAGGCGAATGAGGTAGTCATGGAAACATGGCCAGTTGGTACAGAAAAGTCCCCAGGATGTAGTCACTCTAATGGCTTGACCCTTCACTCTTTACCCAAGTTAAAAGGACCTGTCAGCCAGCAACAGTCCACTGACACGTGCTGAAGCCAATGCTACATAACCCTATTATTCTCAGTACTGTGTCCCAGAGACCTGCAGACACACTGATAATGTGGAAAAGAGCTTTGACAGGTTAAGTGTGTCCAAGTTACAGACTGATGGCGCGAGATGAGGTGAGAGCAAAAGAGAGAGAGATAGGCAATGTGTGTCAGTTCAGGTACTATGCATTATGTTGTTAGATCATACTCCATATCAGACCCTGAGCTGTGTTAAGGCTGTAGTTGAGATACGAGAGGCTTTTGATTCGCCACATTACTGGAGCGATGCCTCTGGCAACTTATTAAGAACAACCATTGACCAATAAACCCAAAAACTCAATTTCAGCCAGGGGGAAGACTCAGTAAAGGGACTGCACTATTACTTTTTCTGCAGTTCAGTATTTATGCACTTGGTCATAGTGTCTTCACAATGTGAGGTTTACTAAAGGTCAAGTGTAATTATTTTGTATTTCTCCCTTGCAAAGCTGGAATGTTGTCCAGAGATGTGAGCTAGTAAAGTTAGGGATACCGGAGTGGAGCCCAGGGTCAAAACCCTCAACACTGATACTGTTCGTGAAAACCATTGAGACATAAGATATAATATTTTATTTAGAACATTTGCATTAATGCATGTTGCCTCACAGTTGTTGGTTACAAACCATGGGTTTAAAGTGACTCAAAACATTTGTTAATCTGTACTTAAGACATATTTTTTAAAGCCAAGGTTGGTGTTAAAGCTGGCAGCCTTCATTGGCAATTCAACACCCAAGGCATACACATTTTGTAGGACCGTCCGAAAAAAATCCTTTCATTTACAGTGCAAGTTTTGAAAACCATGGTTTCCATAATTGTTCATCAAAGGGTTTTCAAATCTAGCACTGCACATGAAAGAATGTGGGCTTTGGCCTGGGAGGATTCACCAGGTGAGTCTTTGAATTTTAGACTGTTCTACAAAATGGGTAAGCCTTGGGTATTGTAATTGCCAGCTTTACAGCCAACCTTGGCTTTAAAATATGTTTCTTAAGGACAGATTTACAAAGGTTTTGAGTCACTACAAACCCATGGTTTACTAAACAGGTGCATGGGCCCTACACCACCACTTTTATTTACACTTTTTTCTCATTTACCAAGAACAAAATGTTGGGAGATTATCAGAATAAACCACCGACTCTAAGACTGATAGTAAATACAGACTATGTGCTATGTAACTCCTTTAAAGAAGCTCAGCTTAAGACAAGAATCCAGAATCATAGGACCAGAATGAGGAACCGCTTTGGTGGAAACTTCCTTTGAGAGGTTCTCCAGTACCAGAGCTGGGAATCACTACACTTGGAGTTCACACTCAAGACATGGCAATTGGTAAGTATAGTTTAGTAGCTTAGTCGGTGGTTTAAGAGCAGTAAAATCATCAAACTCTGCTGGACATTGGCTCTCCAAGACTGTAGTTGAAGTCACCCCTGGTCTACTGATCCATGAGGAGCCAACATCATGGCTCTGCACCACGTCAACTCAGCTCATTGCCTTTACCACTGGTAGCTTCTGAATTAATTTCATTGATTGTGTACACCAGTGTAGGTTCGTGCATTTGGCAGTCCACCTAAACCGTAGAGGTGCTTTAGAAGGTCTTTGGTTAACTTCCCTCTGGTTCTCCCTCTAGCTGTCTTCAGTTTACCTGCTTGTAGCAGTTATTTTTTCAATTTGCGCCTCTACGTGCAATGTCTTTTATAGCATTTTTTATTTTTCTTCCACCAAAAAAACACAATGTTAGAGTGCATGTGGAGGAGAGAGCTGCTCTTTTTTTTCTTTGGCTTGTTCTCAGCTCTTTTACATTTCAAAGGGACTGTGTTGTTTGCCAAGGTCAATGGGATTTAGTGTGCCTCCTGAAACCTCCTCCCAATCAGATGCCTCTAAATCCCTCGCTTTGCAGGCCAAACACAAGACAGAAAAGATGTACTGCTGCCTTGTGCAATGCTGTTCTGTCCATCTTTCCTTCTGTGCCCCTTATCCCCAAGCAAATATCTAGAGTGTACGTACTGTGGCTTAATGTGTTTGAAGTGCTAAGTTGCCTCATTAAGTTTGCTTAGGGGGATGTTCCTCTTTTTAGCAGGGTAGTAATAATTGTAGGCACTTAGTATTCTTTCCTTCTCTGCTGTTTTCTTATCCTATGTGTACGTGTGGGTGTGTATGTATGTTGGGGTTTCAAGTGCGGTATGAGAACGTTGTGCACATTTTGACTGCTGCCCTACATCAGGTTTTTCAGGGTTTTTTGTGCTCTATTGTTTGTGGAATGTTTTTCCCTGTTGGTCCAGAGTTTCTTTCACCTTCTGCAGACATCCAGCCAAAAGGCTTTGTGCTGCAGTAGAAGAGTCTGTCCAGCCAAAGAGCTAGGGGACTCTTTACCATGGTAGGAAAGTCACTGGGTTGTGAGCTGGAACTCTTTTCATCATGGTAGAAGAGTTTGAATAGGCCACAAGCTGGAAACTTTGCACAGTGATAGCGCAATTTAACTGGGGTGCAAGCTGGGGGACTGGGTCCGAGCCAGGTACTTTGCACCATGATTGCAGAGTTTGACTGGGCCGTGAACTGGTGTCATTTTCATCACGATAGCAGAGTTTGACTGAGCCGTGAACTGGTGTCATTTTCATCACGATAGCAGAGTTTGACTGAGCCGTGAACTGAGGTCCATTTGATCATGATAGCAGAGTTTGACTGGGCCGTGAACTGGGGTCATTTTCATCATGATAGTAAAGTTTGACTGAGCCGTGAACTGGGGTCATTTTCATCATGATAGTAAAGTTTGACTGAGCCGTGAACTGGGGTCCTTTTCATTACAATAACAGAGTTTGACTGAGCCGTGAACTGGAGTCATTTTCATCATGACAGCAGGGTTGACTGGGCCGTGAACTGGGGCCGTTTTTAATCATGATTGCAGAGTTTGACTGGGCCGTGAACTGGGGTCCTTTTCATTACAATAGCAGAGTTTGACTGGGCCGTGAACTGGGGTCCTTTATTATTACAATAGCAGAGTTTGACATTTGACTGGGCCAAGCACCAGGAACACCAGAATAACAGAGTTTGACTAGACTTTGCACCATCATAGCAGAATTTTTCTGGACCATGAACTGTGGTCTTAAACTCTGCTGCTATAGGATATACCAGTGCTTAGCATTCTCTTCTGTGAACCAAATTTCCTGTTGCTTCCAAGGTTTTTTAACGCTCAACAATGCCTACCAATCAAAAGGGACTATTTTATTTTGTGAACACACCCCAATAAACAAAGTGCTCCACAATGAAGTGTGACCTCTGCATTTAACCCATCCGCATGTCAAGCAGTGGGCAACTATCAACAGCATCCTGGGAGCAATGTAGTGGGACAGTGTCTTGTATAATTGTACCTCAGCGGTACCTGGGCCAAGAGTTGATGAAGCCTGTGACCCTCTGATCACATGGGCAAACCACAAGCCTACCACTGCCCAAGGACAGCATTCGGAATGCTCTCCTTTAAGGCTAAAATATGGTTCATCTTGGTTGAAATTGAGATGTTTATCTGCTGCTAATTCACTTTGACCTGCTATCAGGTGCTAGCTGGGTTTGGGAGAACCCTCTGCAGAGCCGCCAAAGCAAGCAGAGCCAACTGAGCTTAACTGGCTCATTAATGTTTCACTTGTGTTAACTGATCGGGACGCCGTGCTGGTCTTCATCATTAAAGGAGCTATTAGTGACATATGAAGCGCTCGCTGTTGCTAACGCGCTTGAAATACCAGGTTGCCCATTAGCTCATTACGTCCTCCTTGAGTCTGGATACAGACTCTTATTTCAGGTTCAGAGGAGCAACCTACTGCAACCCACCATGAGGACAGTCTGAGCTGCGAGTAGTGAAGCATGGATGGACCTATCGGTGCCTTTCACTTTCTTCATCTTGTTATAAGGCCGAGACTTTTATCCACTGCAACAGCAACGTGACACAAAGAACAAATTAAGAGGAGTTAAACTGGGCGGTTAACTGGGGCTTATGTAGATAGTCATTTCTTTTAACTGGGTGGGGAGTGGGGGTGCAAAACCGGAGGAACAAGAGGGTGGACGGCGATGACTGTTGATCAAGTAAGCGACTCTCAGTGCTGTCCATACGGGGCCTTCTCTGCAGGAGTGAGTGGGTTCCAGTGGTAAGAAGTAGGGCATTGGGAAGGTCCAGGACCACAGGTATCTCAATGGTAGCATGACTATGTTTTATGTACATTTCTTCCATTCATAACAAAGCATTACTTCAAGCAATGGAACTTATAAGGCAGTTATGAAGCTTGGTTTGCTGTAAGGGCCCTCATGTCAATACCATTTTATGATGCCATAAATTTCCAGTTTGAACCTAAAAAAAAAAAACATTCGCACTTACTCTGCATCTCGTTTTCTCTCTCTTACACTCACTTTCTAACAACTGTCCCCTACAGCCCCCCTCCAATATATCTTATGCACAGGCAGGAGGCAGTGCAGTGGTTTTTGTGCTGCATCGATTGTCCAGGAGCTGCAGTCTTGACTCTACAGTGTGTGCGTGTGTGTGTGTGTGTGTGTGTGTGTGTGTGTGTGCATGACGCATATTAAAGCTCCCCATAGAACTCATCCTGCAATCATTACAGAGCTATAGGAGTCCGCATTGCTCTGACCCACACCTCCTCTGTGTGCTGTGTAATACTGCAGTGGCTACAGTAACATCGGAGTAAACACAGGTGTTTGCCTTCTCTGCCTGCTACGCTGGAGACTGATCAGGTTTTTAAAAAGATGCTGTAAAATATTCCAAAAAAAAAAAGCACCAGAACGTCTTCCTAGATTATAAACATTCCATTTTTATTCCCTAGGATATAAGCTTAAATATAAGCTTAAACAACCTTTCTCTCATGTCATTGTTTTCTCTCGCACCGGTGTCTTTCCCTCTCTCCTCAAAGTGAGAGGAACATGTAGAGAAAGGCTGGGTTAAATCTCTGCACCTTCGTTTAGGAAGGGTGGGGTTGGTTGGCACTAATGTCACCCTCTGCCATATGTCCCATGCATAGCATACGTTATGATAACCTAACTTTGCTTGGCACCAACAGACACGTTCAGTGTGCCAAAATATTTCTTGGAGTTGGTGCACTGATGACTAAATATTCATGTTCGGCACTTTTTGTGCCAACCAGCCATGGAATGCTTATAGATGGCATGAATGAGACGTCACCGCAGGTGGCGGTCACTGCAGGTGGTGGTCACTGCAGGTTTTACTGAGTGGATACGTTAGCGTTCAGCTCAAATTCTGCAAAAGCATAAAAAAAACACATGTACAATGAGAAAGAGATGCTGACTGTACAAATAGATGAGCTGAAAGTATTATCTGCTTATATTAAAGGCAGTTGGACTCGACTGTGATCCTTACAACTTACCAAAGAACCAGAAGGCCATGTGACACTGACATGTGACCAGCAATGCTGACATTTATCGTTTGTATGCCTTCAGGCTTTGTTTTGTGCATCTCCTTAACACTGTAATCAGGTGCATATAAAATGTGACTAAAGCTGATTCCTGTTCACGTTTTACTGTCCCTGGGCCTCTGGTTCTTTGGCAAGTTGTAAGGATCACTGTTGAGTCCAACTGCCTGTAATTTAAGCGGATGCTTGTTAGTTTTTAGGGGGGGGGGGGGGGGGGGGGGATGCTGTGAAAGAGTATGGTATATGTGATAGCAGAGTTGTCATGTGAGTGGTTCACCACCCAAAAAAGGTCTCTGTGGTCAGAAACTGAGCAAAAAGTGTCACAGTCAAGTCTCTAACTGGCCACCATCAACGTGGACCTACAACGTAGGGGTTTCTAATAAAGTGGCCAGTGAGTGTTTTTGTTTCATGAAATCTCTGCTTTATCTCGTCTCCGTAGAGATTGTGAGGGCGATGACCTACGTGATCAACCAGGGAATGGCCATGTACTGGGGGACATCACGATGGACAGCCATGGAAATTATGGTGAGCCGTAACAATTTCTCAAAGCCCCCCCATCACCCCCACCTCCCCCCAATCCCATCTATTCACTTTAATTCACTTGAGTAGCCCGAATGAAGAGTGAAGCCGTACATTATCTGGATTAGCTGAAAGGAGTTTGGGTGGAGATTGTGGCAATGCCTCAGCGTCATCGCTATGGCTGCCATCCTGCTTTTCCCAGAGTAAACCCCGAGAATAGCAGCAACTTACACACTCCCAATTGGGCTCTGTCCCACAGCGCACACACAAAACACCCCACCTGCCGCGCTGATCCAGCTAAATGCTCAGAAGACTGTTGTTCACTTGTCTGGGAAGGAAACGGCGATGCCTCGTTCACACTACGGAAAGTGGTCTGATCGCTGTACTGTTCGCACTCCACAACCTTCCGACTCCCAGTCATACGTCAGACAGGTGTGTAGTGTGAACAGAGCGGTGACCGGGCGCCACCAACTACACCATCTACACCACCGTCGTGTGATGAAAAAAACTGGCGAAAGCACAAAGAAAGGGATGTGGGTGAAGGGATGGATCAGCACACGTGGGCAGTGTGGCTGGTCAGTTCTACAGAACTGAGGGAGTTCTGTGCAGTTTGCAGTCCACTGTGACGCAGCCATCCTCTCAATCATGGTTTTTCTTTTTGTGATGTGTTGAAGGTCCCTCGCTTCTTTCCATCGACTTGTGTCCTACTCTCAGATTAGCTGTAGCTGACCGGAGACTGGCGCCGATGTTTAGCAGTCTAGGTATCTAGTTGGAGTCAGTGACTAATCACACATGGTGATTGTTGATCGCCAATTAAACATGGAATCTTGCCTCATCAGCGACCTGTCACTCAAAAACAGCCTTAAAATTGTGCAGTGTGAACAAGGCATTATCTTTCCATAACAAGTTAAGCAATGTTGCGTTAAAGGGAATTTGAGAGGGCATAGGCAGGTCCCCGGGCCAGCCTGGTATCTAGTATTTTAGTTTTCCTCCCACTCTAATCCTAGTGTACACTCATGCTGTAAGTATTAATGACAGTGCAACAGTGTGTTTCACGCTCAGGGGAAGCGACTGGACAGGAGAGTCCTGTAATTTAGCTGGCATCATTAATCCCTGAGTTAAAAAATGGCCGATTCAGTGAAGCGCACTTGCAGTTGGCAAGGCCTGGCGAGGCAGAGGCAGTAATGACCTGTTATTTGCGCTACAGTAATCGCAATGCCAGGCTTTCTGGTGTCACGCTAGCGTCCCTCCTACACAACTGTTCGCCCTCCCAGCATGTTTAAACAATACTGGGACACAGGCCATGAGAGAGCTGTGTTCTTGCAATGCCATAGCTTCTCAGGTTCTTGTCTGCATAGTAACGTGTACAGCAAACTACCTGAGACCAGGTAACATACAATTACCATGAAAGGCGCTTGCTGGTGATTATTTTGCACATTTTTTGTTGCAGTTTTAACCATATCCACATGTTTCCACGCTCCTAAAAGCTTACTTAACTCCATCAGGTGCATGAATTAAAGCAATCAGAGGAAGCACATGCTAGTCTTCTCCCTCCTCCAAGTGCTGGGGGTAATGTGTGACAGGCAGGGGGAGTGCTAACTAGTGGGTGGAACTGGAGATGACTAAATAAGTTGGAGAACTGGGAAAACATTCAAAATAATACAAGTAATTATTGCTGTTGCTATTATTTTTATTATTATTGTATTTATTACATATTAATTATTATTATTTGCTTTTGTTGCATTATTGCAAAATCCCATTTATTTGTCTTGCCTGAATTTGCCCAATCTGGCAACACTGGACACATTGCTGGTGCTGTTTGAGGATGAGCGAACTTTCTTTCTCTATCTCTCTCTCTCTCTCTCTCTCTCTCTCTTTCTAGGAAGCCTACTCCGTGGCCAGACAGTTTAACCTGATCCCGCCGGTGTGTGAGCAGGCCGAGTATCATCTCTTCCAGCGAGAGAAGGTGGAGGTGCAGCTGCCTGAGCTCTACCACAAGATAGGCAGGTGTCAATCACCCCCCCCCCCACACACACACACACACACACACCCCATCTGTGATATACAGTGCGCTCCATCTGCCTGGTGTCAAAACTGGATATTCGCTCAGCCTTCTGTCCACAGCCTGTAAACACATTTCTCTCTCCCTCTCTCCCCCTCTCCCTCACTCCTCACCCACACTCCCCCTGTTCCTCTCTCTCCCCTTCCCTCTCTACCTCTCTCGTCCACCATTTTGCTCTCTGCACGCTTTATGGCAAGTGCGATGAGTATTAGTGTCATGTGTGCAGATTGACAGCCTTGTACATTTAGTCTCGTGCGTCTCCTGTTAAATGGGACATTTCCCATCTGTTCTCTTGTACTGCCTGTTCAGTGACGCTCTTACTCATCTGCTGTGTATAGGTGTGGGTGCCATGACCTGGTCTCCTCTAGCCTGTGGTATCATCACTGGAAAGTATGAAAACGGCATCCCAGAATCCTCTAGGGCCTCTATGAAGGTAGGCACATGGTCAGAGAAGCCGGTAACCAATTCGCGGTGCTTTCTGGTGGTGTGAACGACACGTCTTCCCTCCTTTGTGGCTTTTGCAGTCGTACCAGTGGCTGAAGGATAAGATCGTGAGTGAAGATGGGAGGAAGCAGCAGGCTAAGCTGAAGGAGCTGGCTCACATTGCTGAGAAGCTGGGCTGCACTCTGCCTCAGCTGGCTGTAGGTGAGCGTTTACTGCTGAACCAGGCCTGGGTCCCACTGAACCAGCTCATTCTTAAAGCCATAGTTCAAACATATACATAATTACTATCAGCTAATACACGTTGGATGCACCCAGGCTAATAGGCACCACCCCCTCCATGCTAACCTTTCTGATTTTCCATTTTTTGCTGAGATCTGGCAACCCTACATAGCAGAGATATACGTACTGCAGCAATCTAACGCTGATCCAATAGTGTTCACTTCATCTGGACATTTCTTAGCTCTGTGGCTCCCCCTAACGTTCACATGCAGAAATGCTGGATTTAAGTGGAGTCTAGGAGGTGAAACAGGTTGACAGGCCTAAAGCCACTGCTTTGCTGTCCCCCACGTTGTCCTTTCTGAACATGGTTCATCTGACAAATGTGCACATTTGTGTGTCCAGCCTGGTGCCTACGGAACGAAGGAGTGAGTTCTGTCCTACTAGGAACCTCCAACCCAGAACAGCTAACCGAAAACCTGGGAGCCATTCAGGTGACTATATACACACATATACATGCCTAAATGCTAACATCCTTTATACAAGGGGGCCACCCCTTTCAATACTGGATTTAACAAGGCCTCGTCCACTTTGCCTCACCATATAGCCTTTGCAGGTCTCCCCCTTATTAAGGGCCGTGAAGTTAATTTGCTGAACTCTCCAAGGAACAACAGTTGAAGTGAACACAAGTGTGGGCAATCACTGGGAAATCACTGGGGCCTGATGCATTTTTCTTTTTTAATTTCAAACAAAGCCGTTTCTAAGCCATTTCTAGGTCCCCTTAAGAGCCAGAAAAAAATATTATGAATATTTATGATGCCTTCTGAACATCCAATATTGACGTCCATAAAAATATTTCCAAAAAACAACTTATTACAACTTATCCAGATATTTGGACAGAACACATTGGCAGCAAAAGGAGCATTATGCTACAACAGGCAACCGTCCTGCAACTGATTTTGGCCGTTTTTGCCAATTTCCTGCATTTGTCTCACATGTAAGTAAGTACGTTTATTTATAAAGCATCTTTCACAGACAACAGTCACAAAGTGAGAGGCGTGCAGGCAGTTGGGGCGAAACCCTGGAGTGGATTTTTTACTTTCTGGACCTGAAATGTCCAATCCAAAGCAAAAAGAGAAATACATTATACAGATAATAAACAAAACAGACCACATAATTAACCAAAACGCCGGCTTCTTAGTTGCACTTCATGCAGACATACAGATATTCTAGGGTCACAGAGGTCATATGGTACTGGACCCGCTGACGCAACATACACATAGGCACGTTCTAATGGTTTTCCAATAAAGTGGATTGGGAGTGTGCATTTGAAACTGAGATTTTCCAAAATAGGGGTCCAAGGGGTCCATAAGGTTATCATCCAGCACTGTTTTCTTTCATCTTGCCCACTCAGGTCCTTCCCAAGATGACCTCTCATGTGGTGTCTGAAATCGACCACATACTTGGGAACAGACCCTACAGTAAGAAGGACTACCGCTCATAGGGACCTTGGCCCACGTCCTCATCTGAACAATCCTCCCGTCCTCCTCATCCTCCTCCTCCTCCTCCTGGGTTTGGCCTCTTGCTGGAGCCTGAGAGAGCCGAGCCGTCTGCATGCCCCCCTTGCCCACCTGCCAGTAACTCCGCTGGGGTGTCCCAGCACTCTGCTACCACGCAGCCCATGCATCGCAATGACGAGAACCACTGACCCAACACAGACTGCAAGAATCACCAGTCGTCATGTAGCAAGAGCTGTGACCGAGGCGCTATCCTGACCCTTTGCTCAGTGAGTCGTGGGAGCCCACTGGAGAGACTCGGAGACGGTCATTGGGGCCGGAGGTGTGAAGCATGTCGCCCTCTGCCGTTCATATGGGAGCTTCGTTGCCATGAACTGAAAAGAGAACGGAACAGCAAAGGCATCCCATCATGTGCATCCGTAGTTGCTGGCCCTGCCAGCCTTTGCCTGTTTAATGACGGCCTGCATTACTGATCGCGTCGCAGATTACCGAAAACGAGTCACGTGACCGCATTTGCGCTTCTGGCACAAAAGGATGACGTTTGGCTTCTTGAGCTATTAGCATAGGAAACGACAAGAGCATACGAAAGATACTTGCAACCTTACATCATGTAAATACAAGCGAAACCAACCTCAGCCTACATGAATATATTGAAAATACAGAGCATAATAAAATGATCTCCCAGTGTGTAAATAGTGCATTTGAAACCGCTAGGGGCGCTGTAAGGGGTGGGGGTGGGGATTCCAAGGGTCCAGCACTGACAGCGGGCCCTCAGAAAACCAGTACCAGTAGTATTATATTCCTTCATAGGCTCAGAATTGCTAGGGGGCGCCCCAGCAAAAACCAGCACAATGCATTAATCGCTGTGTGTGTAAGAGAGCGAGTGTTCCCATTCTCGTGTTCCTCCCTGGCTCCAGTCTGCTCATTAAGGTAACGTGCTTTGGCAGCTGGTGTGTATCAAGAGATACCTCCTATGCCTCATTCAAGTGGGTTCTGTTTCCTCCCTTCCTATTCAAAAGCCATATTCCACATGTCCGTGGATTCTCTCTGAGTGATTACCCATGATCGATGCTGCTCAACCTTAAGGGAACAGTTTGACAGTCAAATGTACACATTTGTACCCTCGATCGAAGACATGGTGCCTGAAAATTGAGCTTCAAGGCTAAAGGCCAGAACAAGTAACGGAAGCTTATACCCCAGCAACTGGTGTCATGCAAGAATTCTCACTTTCCTCAGACCAGGTTCTGAAATGTTTTAGAGCCCTTTAAGTCGCTTTCCACTGTATGGTATCGGCTCAACTCGACTTTCTCGGTTTCCCAATAAGCAACTTTGGTGCCCAGTACCTGGGACCTATTGCTGTTTTTTTTGGTTCCAAACAACTTGAGAATTAATTGAATTAAACCATTACATGATGTAAAAGCACTGCAGACATCTGATTGGTCAGGAAGGACCATCACACCCAACATGGGATATCCCCAGACATCCACAAACTTCCCACTGATCGATTCTCCATTCCATCACTGTCCCTTCATAGTTCTCCACTGCTACTGTGTTTGTCCATTGAATGATGATGCCAGCTTCTTGCGGTGCCACCAACTGCAACAAAAGAGGGTAAAAACTCCAGTGGAAAATGAACGAGGTGCCATGTTCCAAAAAGTGGTTTAAGTCAATACCATGCAGTGGAAAAGTGACTTTAGTAGATACGAAGTACCACTGCAACCAACCGTAACCCCCCCACCCCCCAAGAACCATATCCATTTGGTTCCAGTTCTCAACAGCTCTGACATTCTCACGCAAGACATGTTGCTTTACAACGCCACATCAACTCAGCACTGGATGGCTAATGAATCGTTAGCATATTTACAAATGGCTTTTTTTTTAAAATATGGCTAACAGATAAGTTAAATTAAAAAACTGAACACATTTCCTACAACCATGTTAGGACCCACCTGGGGCCCCAGTTTAAGGACCACTGCCTCAAGCCATGTGGTGTTGTAATGTGTAACAGACTGGCCAGGTTTCAGATGCCGCTGTGGACGAGGGGTCTTAAGTCGAGGGGAAGACTGTACATTTGAGTGGCCACTGAACTGTTCCTCTGCTTTGTCAGGGGTTTTGACCTCTGTTCAGTGTTCATGTTACATTGGTTTATGACGGTATTTTGAGCTTATGTTTTTGTAAGTCGTTACTGAGAACATCACCTTTCTAGAAAGTCTGGTGACTTTTTAAAAAATTGCAGTGTAAATGTTTTCTTTTAAAAAAAAAAAACAAAAAACCAACTTCTCCATGAAGGTTCTCCATGAGTGCGTTTTTATAGCGTTACTATAGCTCACTTCTGTACTGAGTGCCTTGATACTAACCTGCTTGTGAAACATAGGGCTTTGACATTCTTCCACAACTCCACAATATTACACACGAGAGATGCCGAGGGTTTTGCAAAAAAAAAAAAAAAAAAAAAAAAAAAAAAACCACCTTGAGAAATCATACTGTGAGACGCTGAATTTGTTTTCTAAAGGTTTGGTACGGTTTGGGGAAGATACGTTGGCTGTACAGGCTGTTATGACTCTCTTGCTTCAAGGTGTCGGTCAATATCATGAATTTTCTCCTTGGACGGACGTAGTGACCTCTGTAAATATATACAGTACATAGATCTAGATTATACGCTTGAAATAAAAATGCATAATGACCGTGACCCCTGCTGCGTGTTCGACCTTCCTCAGCTCAGAAACACTGAAGTCCAGTTGAATGGGAATAAAGGAATAAGAGGGGCACCACTGGTTTTTGGCTAACTGTCTTTTATTGGTATAAAAAGAGAAGGGCGGTGGTCAGAAATGACCCCTCGGCGTCCGCTGATCATGAATTTCATGAAAGTCCACAGATGAAATGATAAAGTCTTCTCCACCCTGTGCTACCCACGGAAAAACCACCCGTCCCGCCCGCACCCAACTCCTCGTTCTTCTCATCTGCCCCCTCCGGTTTCATGGTTGTTCGTTCCCCTTTCCTCTTCGCTCACTCTGCAACGGCTCACTTTGATCCTGTGGACAGCAGGGCGATGAGACCAGAGGAGGCGCTGATGGACAGAATGTAGTTCCTGCATAATAAATAAATAAATAAACAAACGGTATTTTAAACATAGGGACATGAGAATACGACAAACTACCCACAGTGCTGTGCAAAAGTCTTAGACCCCATATGTTAATAGTTTAAAGCCATTGATCTGAGCAGTGAGTTTCTTTCTGCAGCAAAAACACATGTGAACATTAGAATCAATGCAAACAAGAAAGTAGAAGGAAAAGAATGAAGAGTTGTGTGTAAACAGTAATCGATGGCGTGTGCGCGGCTTGGACAACGCAGGTTTAGCCCCAGATTCCTCCTCCATGTGTCCACTCACTGCATGGACGTGTGTGTGAAGCTCCATCAGCACCTGATTTCATCTAAGGAGACTGACTGAGCCCAGACCAGCGATTTAAAGAAAGGTATAGCAACACTATGCTCCATGTTTAGGGGCAGTGGTGGCCTAGTGGGACCAGAAGGTCGCAGGTTCGAGTCCCAGCCCGGGCACTACTGAGGAACCCTTGAGCAAGGTACCGTCCAGCTACACTGCTCCCCGGGTGCTGTTGGTAGCTGCCTGCTGCTCCACTTGTGCACGTGTGATGGGTTAAATGCAGAGGTCACATTTCGTTGTGGTGCTTGAGTGTGTTCACAATGACAGTCACTTTCACTAGGAGAACTCTGGTCAAACCAACACACAGACACATATAAACACTCTTTAATGTTATTAGTGTTTATTCTAAAGTGTTTGAGAAATCATGAACTCTCACTGCCCAAATAAACAGCTTTGAATGACCATTTTCTCTGAGGCTTTTGCACAGTATATGCACTTCAGATTGATATAAGCCACTTCAGTGTGACTAGTTAGGAAGTTTAAGACAAAAATGTCTGTGTGTGTCTGTTAAAATACTGATTTACAGACAAAAATGACCAAAATAAATACAAAAAAAAAAAAAAAAAATCACAAGAGGGCTACAGACAGAACTGGAATCTATAGTAAAAGAAGAGGAAAGTGGGGGACAGGGATATGAAAAATGACTGAGTCAAGTTCTTACACTGTTGGGTTGAAGTTCTTCAGCAAGAAGAAGGAGGCAATGATGACGAGCACAAGAAACAGTGTGTTGTTGTAGAAGATGGAGAACGTTGTCGCCTCATAGTCCGCCACTTCGTTCTTCTTCCACAGGATCCTGTTCAGAAAAGAAACGGTTTAACCCGCAGTTACGTCAACAAATATCAATAACAACAGCTCAGAAACTTACTACATGAGCATTAATAACAGAAAATGCAGGACTCCAGCTTCACCCAGTCATTTTTCCATATAACGTTCACTATTAGGCTTTTTAGGCTTAAACAGGATACAAACTGGTCATTTTTCACCAACCTTTACACCTTCACTGCGAACCGATACAATCTATCAACTCGGCGCAAACTAGGACTGTGTGTTATCTGGGAACTGTTGGTCGAGATTGCCTAAGCCAGATTGAACACTGGAACTACTGAGAGTCTCTGAGCAAGTGGGGGCTCACCCAAAGTGCATGCTCCCACCATTGACATCTTTTGTTACACATATTACGTTTCTGTTCATGCCCACAGGTGTGTGTGTGTGTGTGTGTGAGCAAGCGAGAGAAAGTGAGTGAGTAAGCAGTGTTGGCTAAAACATTTGCGTGTGCAGTGTGTTCCCTTTCTAGAATTCTCGCGACTGCGGTCAGAGATGCAGTAAAGCCACCGAGTTTGGCTTAAGAGCAAGGTATTATGGGTTATGTAGTGCTATGGGGGTGAGAAGGCTAGGAGGCGGAGGCTGGCAGACCCGTGAACAAGGTACCATCCCAAGCACTGCCTGCGTCAGCTCCCCACTGCCCCTACACAGGGGGGTTAAATGCAGAGGTCACATTTTGTTGTGGTGCACTGTGTGCTGTGGTGTGTTCACGATGACAAATAATAATCATTCACTCACTATAGTGCAAAAGTGGGTGGGAATAAGGGCAGAAATGAGGTGGGAAAGGCAACAGAGGACAACAGGAGCCAAGGAGACACTAGGAAACTCCTAGGGGAAACTAGTGGTAGTGAGAAACCTTCAGAGTGGATGTGTTCCCTTTATCCTCACGGTCAGCATGAACTTCAATAAGCTCCCTAATTACAATTATGTATACACTGGCTTTACCTCTCGTCCTTCTCTTTGCGGGACATCTTGCGGTTGTCCGCCTCGGACAGTTTGCGGGTCACTTCCTTGGAAACGGCATCTTCACGTTTCTGAGCAACCCTGAAAACATCCACGCCATGTTAACACAAAGGTACCGTTGACGCTAGGCCTAAACAGAGGAACACGTAGCCAGGAAACTGTGGACAATTCTTATGAGTGTAAGCTGAAAGAGAGCGAGCTTACTTGTGTTTGAGGACGAATTTGACGTTTTTGTATGCAAAGGCCACCAGGTATGTGCTGACCAGAGTCATGACGGCGTACAGAACTGCAGACTGCACCAGATCCATATGCCAGATCCTCCAGAACAGCCCTGTTGGACAACAAAAAATAAGCAATGCTGCAAACACAGACCATATCGTCCATGAGCCACCGGCACTATTCCTCTACATGGTAAGAGTTTGTCATATCGAGATACTGATGACTCAAGCACCACAACGAAATGTGACCTCTGCATTTAACCCATCACACGTGCACACGTGGAGCAGCAGGCAGCAATCAACAGTGCCCGAGGAGCAGTGTAGTGGGACGGTACCTTGCTCATGGGTACCTCAGTAGTGCCCGGGTCGGGACTCGAACCTGAGACCTTCAGGTCTCAAGGGCAGCGTCCTAACCACTAAGCCACCACTGCAGTTTAGCACAGAGATCTGCCAGTGAAATCCAGATTCCATAAACCACCAAATTTTGGGTGATTACACCTCTAGTTTCAGACCTGTGTGGCCATAAAGAGCACGTTGAGTGGCTTATTTTCTAAATGTCATTTATATCATTACCCTAAGACATTGGGGAATCATTTAAAATGATTTTTTATTTAGAAAAATGCAGATATATGTCGCAGAGACTACTAGAACCACACTTGGGGGTGATTGTGTGCATCAAAGGGTTAAATCGATCCTTCTGGAAATTCACATCCCACAAGAACCGTTATCACGATACAAGCTAAAAAATATTGCGATACTACGAATGCGCCACACCGCCCAGCCCAAGGTGACAATTTATGAAAACAGCGAAATGTGCAATCTGCTGAACTGCAAATGTGGCTTGAATAAGCATATTTGAGCCTTAAAAACCCACCAGACTTCAAAACGTGAGCTAACGTCAGAAAACAGCAAAGTGCTGCCTGCTCGAACATACCCGCTAGCCAGCTGTGTTTAGATGGCTAGCTAACCCGGACGAGCAGCGAGGAAGAAGAAAAGGAGGCGATATCGAAACATTATCGCTCTAAAAACATGTAAGCACCTCACTGCCATGATGTAGAAGCCACGGGGAAGTGGAGAGACTACTCATATAGTGGGGAAGAGGGGAAGAGAAGCGGTCGGGCGGACTTACAGATGGGAATGGCTGAGACGATGAGCGCGTTGCCGTAGAAGAGCGCGGTGGATTTAGCAGACAGATTCCTGCTGAAATCCTGGAGAAGGAGATCTTCCTCCGATTGCTGCTTGTTGCCTCCTTTGGGTGCCATGGTTGAGCTTCTCTCCACGCGGTTCTGCGTCTCCCGGTGAAAAAGGGACTGACACGTACGTACTCCTCGGGATGAGAGAAACCCCAACGCCGCGTCAGCACAACCCCGGAGCCGCCGCAGAGGAGCCTCTCCAGCGCCCCTCCAGCACCGGAGGGTCAAACGCAGCGACTCGCTCAAGATTCGTTTATTTTTAAAGATATTAAAGTAGAATCGGTATCAAGTCAAGTCAAGTTTATTTGTATAGCGCTTTTTTACAACTGACGTTGTCACAAAGTAGCTTTACAGAAACCGAGTCCGAGCCCCCAAAGAGCAAGCCAAGGGCGACAGAGGCAAGGAAAAACTCCCTAGCAGACCCCGAAGCCTGAATCGATTCATTGAACCGAATTGATCTTAGGCATCGTGTACCCAAATGCAGACGTGTTATGGATGAGAACGTATAGTGATTGAAGTATTATTTTTTATGATTAAACCTCAAACATATATAAATAAATTGCATGCGATGTAATATACTACGAACAATCGCAGAGTCTGCAAGAGTCGATTTGGTGAGTGAAATGATAGTGAGTGAGTGCAACAACTTACCCTTAAAGAAAGAGTGCAAGTGAATGATACACACACACACACACACACACACACACACACACAGAAATACATGTACAAACAAAAATACACGCATACACACACACACATACACACACACATAAATACACACACTCAAATAAATGTAGTTGTCGAAACAGAAGTTCTCAAACCAGCCAGTTACAGACAGCGAGAGACATTTTTTAAATTTTGATTGGCTGTTGGTTTTCTTTCTTCTTTCCAGATCTTTCAGCATGGGTAATGACAGCACTGGTCAGTCCCTGAGGCATCAAAGCAACCCCATGCTCTGTGCTACACATGTGAACTGTGGCCCAACAACTCTCTGTGCATTACTCCAAAAGGCCTGGTCTTTGACTACATGCCCCATGACGATCTGTAGTCTCCTTCTAATGTTCTTTCTGCAGAGCAAAGGTTTTCCTTGAAATGCCTCCAATGCAGGAAAAATATGAATGTTAAAAAAAGTAAAGAGGCATTTTAAAAGAATAAAACATACATTTCTAAATAAATGTATAAGAATAAAAAAATAAATAAAACAACAAACAAATTTAGGAAGCATTTAAGGGCATATAAAATGTTATTGCTTTCTAAATCTGCTGTATAAATCGAAATTAGTTTTATTCTTTTAAAATGTCTCTTTACATTCTTTGTCGTGCAGCAGTGGTGGCCTAGTGGTTAGGACGCTGCCTTTGGGGCCTAAAGGTCACAGGTTCGAGTCTCGGCCCGGGCACTACTGAGGTACCCTTGAGTAAGGTACCGTCTGGCTACACTGCTCCCTGGGTACTGTTGGGAGCTGCCTGCTGCTGCATGTGTGATGGGTTAAATGCAGAGGTCACATTTTGTTGGGTTTGCTTGAGTGTGTTCACAATGACAAATAGTCATTTTTACTTTGGTTGAGATAGTTAAAATGCAAGAATAAAACATCAATTTCTATGTTAAAAAAGTTAATTTAAAAGAAAGTTAAAAATAAAAGAATAAAACAATTAAGGCTTGGAGCAGCTACAGAGAAGGCCTTAACCAAGAGCATGCAACTCAGGTAGTTTATTCCTGACATCCACAAGAGGGCGGCCCAGGCTCATTGTGACGGTGACTTGGCAGTGGACGGAAATTCCTTTCTTTTCGAAGAGCATTGTGAAGAATGTGGATTCAGTCCTCAGGCTACTTGAGAACTGTAATGCACATACCATTTCAGAGACATGCTCATCAAGAGCACGTGCTGCCCTTCTGGTCATTGCCTCGCCTTCCCTGACATCCCAGCATCTCCTGCCAGTCTTCCCGTTCCCCCCACCTGCAAGGGAGAACAAAGCAACAGTGACGAGCTCGCGTGCTCAGGCTTTCCACTGGCTTAAGGATTAAAGCCATGGTGCAGCAACAGCAATGCACGCCCCTGCTGCCAAAAGGCCTGCCAAGACAATGCGAGGATGGGTTTGCTGTTTGTTCTCTCTCTCTCTCTCTCTCTCTCTCTCTCTCTCTCTCTCTCTCTCT
>JBBPDA010132616.1:0-22959 GCA_037974385.1 Arnoldichthys spilopterus
CCACTACACTGCTCCCCGGGCGCTGTTGATAGCTGCCTGCTGCTCCATGTGTGCACGTGTGATGGGTTAAATGCAGAAGTTGCATTTCGTTGTGGTGCTTCAGTGTGTTTACAATGACAAACTTTCACTTCACTTCTTTGCGTGATGCCAAAGAAGAATGTTTTATCAAGACATTTTTGTAAATGAGGTGTGTAACTGTGGTACCTTTTTAAATGTAAAGGTTCTCAAACATCTCACACATCTCATGTATAAACATTACTCTTTGGAAACCAAGCTGTGCCTTTACATCATTCATCATGTTTATCATCAATGGTTCTCACCACATGACTGCTATTAACTAATGTTATTTGGGTTGTGTGAATGTGTGTGGTGCAGGTGTGAGTATATCAGGTTTCTAAAGACTTCAGCGTCATTGATACAGTGAACATGTGAACTGTAGTCTCAGGCTGTGAACCTATAAGCTAAGTGTTTTAAATGAAATGAAATATAAAGAGTTAGGTGCAGAATTACATATACCTTCTGTTTACAGACAACAAGGTTGCATCTGTGCTTCATAAAAGCCACTCAAATCAATAATAGGCTATCAGCATTTTGGTTGAGCAGCATTCACCCAAGCTACTTAGAGCTTCTCGGCCTTTGTTAGTCCAGAGTCTAATAAAGTGTTTTAAAAGCATTAGGTCTCAAGAGAAGAGGCTGAAATTCATATTAGTATCACAATTTTTGTTTAATTGTTTTAATAGAGAAATCAAGCATTATGTCATCAGTTAATTATTCACAAAATTATGAGCGAATAAAAAAATACATAAATATAAACATATTCATATATAGGTCAAAAAAAGTTCTTGGGTCAGTAAAAAGAGCAATGTTACATTTCTCATGACCACATCTGTAATTTAGCTTAAATCTGCCAGTCACTATATATACCTAGCAAAAATCAATGCATCAGTTCAAAACCAGAGAAATCAGGGAGGATGAAACTGGAACTTTAATCTAGAATTTAAGCTAGAACAGAAATCAAGCTAGGTGAAACTACTTCCAAGAATTTTAAAGGCAGTGCTGCAAAGGGGAACAGAAGAATTACATTAACACTCAACCAGACACTTGTGAAACCAGTTGTCTATTCATGGTAATCTCATGGAATGATCGAAACCATCACAACTCATGCTATTGCTGTTGTGATATTTAATATGAAGCAACAGAGTGAAGACATTTCAGCACTGTACTTACAGTACTGTTCAAAAGTAAAGGCAAATCATTTTGGTTTTAGAAAAATGCACCAAAATGTTCTTATGTATACTTGTTGAATTTTATAGCTTCTAGCTTTTTACAGTTATGTATATACAAATAACTGTATGTAAAATACAAAATATTTACTGTACCAAGTGATTTTCAAACTTTGGAACAGTCATGTCAACTAAAAGTGTTAATACTTACATTATATTACTGACAGATAACTGACTGACTGTATGTTGCTGAACATGCTCTTCCACTCTATGCAAGCCTCAGCATGAGCCACAGTTCAGTAGATCAGAGATCTGGATCTAACCCAAGGTTTTACATAAAAAGCAATAGGACATGAAAGATGATGATTTTGTAAAAAGAGGTGGAGCAAAATAAAGTGTCATACTGAGCATTTCCCAAACTCATTAGGTTATTTTTAGTCTCTTAGAAGAATAAGCAATAAGCAAATGTAACAACACTATTGGTATAGAACCAGGGAAGAACATTCCAATAGGCAAATGTAACAGCACTGTTGAGATAGTACTTGTGAAGAAGAATAACAATGCCTTCTTCTGTAAGTCATCCTTATATACCCAAAACATGAAGCAGATCAGAGTAGCTAATAATCATACTTGTAGATATTCAAAACTAGCTAATGGCTTTGCTCCCTGAACATCAAAACACTCCAAACCAATGAGCATGCTTTACCCCAGGATGTCACTGTGACACAACCTCCCTTACCCCTCTTTATAATAACTACAAGAGCATTACTATTTAATGAACATAAACTGCTCATTTGATGATTTTTATAGGTCCCCTGATAAACTGATCCAACAATTTTTAAATTCATGTAATTAACTTAATTAATGTTAACACAAAAGGCACCACACAACACTGTTTAACTTTTTCTAAATATGAACAAATGAAAGTAAAGTATTAAGAATTGTTTAGATGCTGAATGAGTTGAAACCGCATTCTTTCTAAGAGAATTTAAAATCTTTAAAGTGACTCCCTCATGTATGCCCTTTAAAAAGTCTGTTTCAGATAGTTCTACACAGCCCTAATTCTCTTAAATGCATTTTGACTCAGGATTTCAGATGTCACCTATACAGACAGAACTTGTGAATTCCAGACTTTCCAGTTCTTTTTTCTCTTTGTTAACGAATAAACTCTGTCTCAGTCTCCAGCCTTTACCAAGAGACAAACATATAAGTAGGCTGCCAAAACATTACCACAGGTGTATGCTATGACCTAATTAGCCCACTTCTTCAGTGTGTCTTATTCTTTTGTCTATGCCACTCTACAACATTGACCTGCTAACACAAACTATATTTGTCCACTTCGTCAGGGCATTTGTTTTGAATGGGTAAAACACATGTCTATGCAAATCCTGCATTGTAATTTATCTTATTTAATAGGTCTTTTTTATTATCTTGATAAAGATTATTGTAGTACTTACATGTAGGGCATGTGTATCAGCATGTTTTTTTTGGCTTTTGTTGTGCCAGATTATCCTAATTATTGAGGAACATTTCTAAAAAATAATTACTTTTTCACTCCAAACGGTATGACAGGAACTGAAGAATACATATCAAAATGTACTGGCAAAAAAAAATCACTGTTTCACTGCCTTGTTTCACCTTCAGGACAGTGAAGTGTGGGTGGAAAGAGCCTTCTGCCTTTACATGCACATACACAAACCCCACACACACAGGCTGGTCTAATCATTACTGCAATTCTTTCCACTGCCCGTAAACATTTCATACCAATAACATTTTTTTTATCTTCATATGTCAGGAAACCCCCCTGATGGCCTGCCTTGTTTGTGACCTCAACTTTTGCCTGGCAGTGAAGTTCTTTGTCACAGACATGTTTCTACTTGCCTTACACTTCGGCTGACTTTTTGAGACTGGAGAGTCTTGAATGTCTTGAATATTGAATTGTTTTTAAACAAATTTGCAATCAGATCATCACATCTAGACAATGAGGTTTTTGTGTTGTGAGGCAACTGCAAAGATGCTCTGTCCAGATGTTTGCATACATTATGTAGAATGAACAAAGTCAGAACGACTCTACCTCTCCTTTCCATTAATGTTTTATTCCATTAAAGCTTTATTGTCCTTCCAAATCATTCTCCCAGGTGTACCTACAGTGACCTCAAGAATCATCATCTTTGAGACATATGGTGATACACCAATCAGCCAAAACATCAAAACCACTAACAGGTGATGTAAATAATGTTACATATCTGCTTGCAATGACACCTGTCAGTGGGTGGGATACATTAGGCAGCAAGTGAACAGTTACTTATTGAAGTTAACATGTTGGAACACAACACAGGACGAGCAGGTATTATGTGAGTGTTAGATCATTCTCAGTGTAGCAGTGACATTCTGGAGCATGCGCTGCATAGATATTTACATTTATTCATTTGGCTGATGCTTTTATCCAAAGCGTGAAGTGGGACGGTACCTTGCTCAAGGGTACCTCAGTGTCAGCCGGGACTTGAACCTGCGACCTTCAGGTCCCCAGCCCAATGTCCTAACCACTAGGCCACCACTGCCCACATAGAGTAGCTCACACACAGCGGTGCTGCTGCAGCTTTTCACTGCCTCAGTGTAACTTGTGGAATACTGCTGGGTGTTTTCACTGATTGTGATCTTAGTACTTTAGTAAGTTAATTGTTTTAATTTAGTCAGTTAAAACCACTTGGGGTGCAGAGGCGCGCTGCGTCCTGTATATTGGATGAAAACAAGTTCAGCTCAGAAACACACACTTTACGCTGTGATTGCTCTTTTATCACACCAAATTCAAAGAGCCCTCCCGCAATTTTCTGGAACGTTCCTAGATGGAGATATGTTCAAAAATATACAAGGACTGCCTTGATGGTCATTAACTCAGACCAGTGGCCAACAAGCCATAACTTACATATAATAACCTAGACCAAGCAGCCTTTGGTTTACACTAAGTAAGTAACCTACTGTAGAGAATAACGGGCTTCATTGTCTTTCCATCAATACCTGGTGGGCCAGTCTCGGCTCAAAATGCCCGGGCTGATTTTTTGTCACAGTCCAGCCCTGCTGTCATCTCTAACTAATCTGCAGTTGTGCATGAAACTTTATGAACCCTTTCAAATGTTCTATATTTCTTCATAAACAGAACATTCATGTAAAATTTTTAAATAAAATACAGCACATCTTTGCAGCATCCACGTTGTTTAGTTAACTCAGTAAATGTGACCATCTGAATATAGGACCTAACAAAAAATGCTACTGGATTGACTGAAAAACTAAAAAATATGCATTCCAATTTATGGTAATATATAAATTTGTTTAATTCAAATAGGCATCATTTATGCTTGGCATGCTGGGCAGATGTCCATTTAATCTTCACCACTTGCTGAAAGACTGTAAAAAAAACAACTACAAATTTCATTTTTAACAAGACCTACCCCAAAGTCAAGTGCCTAAATGTTCACAATAAACTGAATATTCATATTTTATGACATTTAATTTGTATGTTGCAGTTTCAAAATGCATTAAACATTCATTAAACAAAGTCTTTCTCTGAAATATTTTCAAAGGAGTCAGTTAGCTTGTTAGATTTAGGTTTGGTTTTTCATCCTACTCTAAATAAGGCAGAATAGATTGGAGTTACAGAGAATACAGAGCTTAGATCAGTTACAGAGAGTTTTTCTAGCACCTGTAAAACTGTAATAAGCTCTTTTGGCAAATCACCAAAGGATAAGGAAATCATAACAAAACAGAATATAGGTGGAAATGTTTTAGCAGTGGATGGCAGCTAGTGCAGTAGATCACCACGTGGAGCAAACAAAATAGAAAATAGTCCATTGTGAAGGCCAATGGCAAAGGGTGAGATAATACTGTAATGACAAACTAAAATTATTACAGTCAGGAATGTACGTAGAACATACATACATATGTATACATACAGTTTTCTAAGAATGTTTGATAAATGCTTCCTATTATACTGTACTGCCCGATTTCATTGTAAATGTCCATATATGGGATGTAAAAAAATCCTTCCCCTATGTCATTTTATTATTTTGCTATTAAATTATTAAACAAAGGTGGCCAACAAGCTGTACGTTTTGTTGTTCTGCTTCCTAAGGCTGGCAACTGAGTTGTGAAAAGCTGAAGAATCCATGGGGAAGCATTTTTGGCAGCTTCCAACAAGCCATTTTCTTTAATATTGAGTGTGCAGACGCGAGCCTTGCAGTAGCGTGTAAGTCATGTCAACAATTTCCTCTGGGATCAATAAAGTTTTCTGAATCTGAATCTGAATAATATGTTTAATATTGAACAGATATGACACTACTAAAAAAGGTGCCAGTGTTCTTGGAGTGTTTCATAAAAATGTTTCTTCTCCTTATTTTTATTCTCCTTTTACTATTTCTGAAATGTTGATTCTTCTTTTACATGTTCATGCTGTTGTGATGTTCTTACTTTTTAATCTATGGAGCTATGTAAATAATTTCACACACATACATACTTTGAAATAGTACATTTAATTTTAAAAAATGCATTAAATGTATCATTTCATTTAAGCATCAGTTAATCATCAGATGATGATTTTTGAGAACAGCTGGTCTATATGCCAACTTCATAGAAACTAAAAGTGTTTAAAGACGAGATGGCATTATGGGAAATGTAGTGTCATGAAGTTGTGCAGTCATATTGTTTGTGCTGTGTAGTTTAGCCCAACTATCAACATAAAAACATTACAAGCTTTATTGTAAAACTTTATAACTTACTGACTGACCTTTTCCCCTGTGTTGTTGGAACATTTTCATGGGTCACATTGCCCCTGATAGTAGTCTGTGCATAGTTACTAATTGACTATGAAGCAGTAGAAAGTGTAGCGCTCTTCGGTGAAATACATGTCACACTGTATCAGACACACTGGGGCAAAAAATGTCTTGTTCACACATGATTCTGAAAATGGTCGGATCATTTCACCTTCCACACTACACTACCTCAGAAATCAGTATGAACCAGTCACGAACTACAAAATCTTTCAATACCAGTGGTCCGTATGGTCTATAAAACAATGTTCCATCACAAAAAGTCATGTAAAAAATAAGTTAATACTTTAATAGATGTCCATTATAAACACATGCTGTTTGCATGATCATAAGTTCTGATAAAACTCATAAAAGGAAACATAAATGGGTTTGAGTCAAGGAATTGATTAGCACCTGTGGGCAGTATGAACTCCCTGCTCTACAGAGAGATCTGGACATAAGTTATCCTAAGTAGTCTGCTGAAACCTAGTAATGTTCTCTGTAGATATCTGGTCAGTTCTGCATTTAGTGAGCAATTATTTGGTCTTTGCAGTAAATTTTTAGTGTGAGGTAAAGCTGCTTCACCAAAATGTACTTTAAATTTTAATGTACTAATCTTTACATGGGGTGCCAATAACTGTGGAGCTCACTGTACATCCTATACATTTTCCACCAGTTAGTCTTGTGATGGTTACATATTTGTATACATTACACAAAATAAGTATTTACCTAAACTCTTATAGGAAGGACTTCCATTTTAATGTTCTTTGTGAATTAGGCAATTTTGTTGAGCCAAATCAATTATCTAACATGGCACAACTTGTTACCATTTGTAGCGCAACTTATGAAGTTTTACTGAAATTGAATTACTGATTGTAATGTAACTTAACTTATTATAGCTGGCTTAAAACCACAGTCAGAAAACATGGTAACTCTCTCATACAGCCAACAATAAAAGGATCAAATGGATGACCTATGCACTTAATAGGAAGTACAGAGCTATTTCAGATTCCCCAATAAATGTTATCCACCATAGACCCCAAGTGATCTCTAGTAGCAAGTAAAGTGCTTTTAAAAAGTTTCATATTTTCATGATGTGACAGACCATGGAAATTGCATATATGAACCATGCACCCTTACAACACTCTACCTGCATCTTGTCTAATCTTACTGTAAGCTGTTTTTTTAAACTGGTTCATTTCTCAGTGGTAGAAAAACCTAGATGTCACTCTCTATGAATGCTAGTCATCCAGAAGTCTACTTTCTTCCATTTGACCACCTGATACAGCCCTATGTATGGTTTATGTATCTACTGCCCAGACATCCACAGTCTGTGATCAAGTTTGGGTTGCATCAAAAATGGACAGATATTACAAACAAACAGAAATGGCAGAAAAAACTGAACCTTTTTGCCAGCTCCAAGTAGCTCTCACCACTAGTGGAGCAGCTCACTAACAGTGTGTGCAGCTTTCCTTTGTTTCAATATAGTGGTTACAATAGCAGTTCGTATGCCAACTTCCCAAACAGTGGCCCACACGAAAGTCCAACACCTATCTTAAACATGCTGCATTTTTTCAAGTGAATGCAGGAAATGAGGGTGCCACGTGCCTTTGAGGAAGGCAGTGATCCTTTTATTTGCACAGAGACACATCAACCCACACACATAGGATAGAAAAATTGTACTGATACTAATATTTGCGGGGGCAAAATGGACATGACAGTTTCACCACTGCATAAACTGAGTTTTCCTTGTGTCAGTCTTTGCTTTGAGGGTTTTATGCTTGAATATTGCATTTATTAAAATCCAGCTAGACTAAAGCTTTCGTTCATTAACACAACAGGTACTCTTGTGCACACAGTTAAGCATGATTATCAGCTGCTAACAAATGATTAACTACCGAAAGCATGTGCCTGTGTTTATTCTCAGGTATACAATTAGCACTGTCACAGACTCATAATAAGCATAGCTTGTTTGTTAGTGGGCAGTGGTGGCCTAGCGGTTAGGACCTTGCCCTTGTGAACGGAAGGTCGCAAGTCTGGGCACCACTGAGGTACCCTTGACCAAGGTACCAGAGTCATGAATGCAGAGTGGAAGACCCTATTTTTTTTGTAAAAATTATAGAAATAAACCACAAAACTATAAAAATAAACAGCAGCAAGGCTTTATGTTTTGAGAATACTGTTTTACTACAGCATGTAGGTTTCTGGGAGGGACTTTGATGTGTTAATCTGGCTGTATGTGATGGCAGGCCTGCCTGTGTGGGCGTGGGCATTAGGGTTAGTATGTGTTGGGGAGGGCAGCTGAGTAAGGTGATTTAATAACAACTCTTGCTTGGATGCTTGCCAAAGGGAAAACCCTAGGAGCACAAGAAGTGATGATGCAACTAGGCTCCTTAAAAAAAGGGGTTTCGTGTTGGTGTGATGCAATCCAACACAGAATTCCCCCTGTGCAATAGCTTCAGAGCTTTCTTTCAGTCTCTTATCTGTGATCTGCTGAGTGCATTGGGAAAAGTGTGACAAACAACCCTAACACTTACAAAAAGTTTATGAAACCTTTGGCATTTGCATAAAATGCAAAACATGCTATTTTTCATCTGTAAACACCTGGTCATCTAGCGTCTCCTCTAAAATCAATGGTATTTTTAAGAAGGTTGTTTCCCCTTTGCTACAGCCTCTAGTCTTCTAGAAAGGCTTTACACTAGATATTGGAACAATCTTTAGCTGTGATTGGGCTGTCCTCTAAATAACAGTGATAAGTAAGCATATAATCAAATACATTTTACAATAAACAAATCAACAAACAATAAACAATGAACAAAAATACTGTTCATATATAAGTTTCCTACAAATGAAAGTTACAAATCTGAATACTGCTGTCATCACAATTAAATAATTAAAATAAAAACAGGAGGCGGCGCTATGGCCAAAAGGCAAGGCGTCGGTCTTGTAAACCAAAGATCATGGGTTCGATTCCCATTCATGCCTTTAGGGCGGCATGGTGGTGCAGTGGTTAGCACTGTCGCCTCACAGTGAGAAGGTCCTGGGTTTGATCCCCAGGTCGGCCACAGGTGCCTTTCTGTGCGGAGTTTGCAAGCTCTCCCCGTGTTCGCGTGGGTTTCCTCCAGGTGCTCTGGTTTCCTCCCACTGTCTAAAGGCTAAAAGTAGCTTGACTGGACTGGAAAATTGCCCATAGGTATGAATGGTTGCCTTTTGTGTGTTGCCCTGCGATGGGTTGGCCTCCTGTCCTGGGTGTACCCCACCTTAGGCCTGCAGTCAGCTGGGATTGGCTCCAGCTTCCCCGTGACCTGGAAACGGAAGAAGCAGTTGAAAAATGGATGGATGGATGGAAATAAAAACAGGTTTTAACATACATTTTAAACAATACTGTATCAGAAAATTATTAAAAAGTAATACTGAGCCTAATTCTGAAAATAATTTTCTAAATTTACATCTGTTTTTTTTAAACTAACTTTACTGATCCCAGAGGAAATTGCTTGGACCTCTGCATTTAACCCATCACACATGCACACATGGAGCAGTGGGCAGCTATCAACAGTACTTAGGGAGCAATGTAGCAGGACAGTACCTTGCTCAAGGGTACCTCAGTAATAGCCAGGGCCAAGACTTGAACTTGCGACATTTAGGTCCCCAGGGCAATGTCCTAACCACTAGGCCACCACTGCTGACTGCCTGTTGTTGAACTGTTTGCATTAATACATGACTGACCTTTGCAAATGCAAGTTAGGCTAAAGGATGAAAATCAATACTGTTGACACTAAATTGTTCAACTGAGGACAGTTAGTGAAGACAGCTGTGCATCTCATATCTCTTCAGAAATCAAAGGTTCTGATAAAAAGTTTGTCCACTATTTGCTGCTGCTTTTCTTTTGAGAAGGTTTTGAACTAGATTTTGGAACATTGCTTTAAGGATTGGACTGCATCAGACAAGATCATTATTGAAAAACCTACCAATGTTGGATGACTTCTGGATCACAAACTCTCCTCTATTGCTCCAGAGTACATAGCTCCACTGTTCCCCAACTTAATTCTAGGGGACTTTACACCCATCTAGTTAACTGGGCATTCATAATCTTAGGTGGGAATGGTTTAAGGAACATAAAAAAAGAGTTCCCCAGATTTCAGTTCAGTGCAGTATCTATAATGTGCGCTGAAACATGAAGTACAATTTTTACACCTTCAACACAACACAATTCCGCAACATGTTTCAAAGATCTGCGGCTAACTCCCTGGTACCAGATACCCCCTGGCTTTCCCAGAGATATTTTAAAGTTCATGCCTCAACAGATTTGAGTTGTTTCAACAGGATATCAAATTACCAGAACAAATCATCTGTAGTCATATGACTATTTTTGTCACTCATCAGACAATGTCATATGCAACAATTGCAACACAGCATTTTATATGGAAAAGTTGAATGCAGCCCAAACTATCGAAAGTAATGATGAAAGAGCACTTCCTAATGGAGTGACAGTAAGTCTCTCTTGATCAGAACAAATTCTCTGTTGCCTGGATGTCAATTTTAGAAATCCTGAAAGAAAGAGAATGTACTGCTGCTATTTTAGGTCAAAAGTTAATTATCAGCATGGTTGCTTATGGTAAAACTAAATTTTCTCAAACCACTTCCTTTGTCATAAAAGATTATTCATTTTTATATGGAATACTTCTTAAATATCTGACCATGCGCACTGGTTTATGTGTCAGCATCTAAGTATTACACCCCTAAAAAAAAACAAACAAAAAAAAACATAAACACAGCTGTGTTTATCTTTTTTGTTGTAAGAAAAACACTTTGGTTAAGACTGCATGTTGTGTGTATATAGTAAGATTTTATTTTATAGTGTTTTATTTTATGTATTTATATTTTAATACGTAAATGCATGTGTATATATATAAGTGTGTGTGTGTATATATCTGTATCTTTCTCAGCTGTAGCAAGTTAATTTCCCCAATAGGGGATAAATAAAGTTATATTATATTCTATTCTATTCTACAGTATGAAAAACAATTATACTGGAGCTGGTTTCTTTCAGCACATTGTTTAGGTCCCTGGGGGAGTGTACATGGCAAGTTTCTGAATGTGAGTGTATATGAGCATGCTGGTGTGTGGGCAGTCCAAGACTAGTGAGATTACTGGGGGCGTGGCAATAAGTGGTTGTGAATCCAGAGGCGGGTTTCACCAGCTGTAAAGGAGCTCCCATGAATTTGATACTGAGAGAATGAGTGGGTAGATTACACCCATATAAGATGACCTACTTGACAGAACGGGAGATGCTCATTCACTCAGCCAAGATGGAAACACAGGTCTTCATCAATGAAACTCACCTGCCTGAGGAGTCCTCTACAATTCTGAAAACCAAGCTGGAGTCCAGGGATCTTCACAGCAAGTTAAGGAGGCTAATGCTGGGACTCATCTCTGTGCTGGTGCTGCTGGTTGTAGTTTTGGTTGTACTGGGTATCTGGATATATCCGTGTCCTTCTGCAGAGGTAAGGCTGAGGGGTACTCCTCACTGCTTTTAAAGATATGTGTGCAAAATAGAACTTGAATCCAGGAACTTCCAAACTTCTAAAAAAGCTTCTAAAATCCATTGCCGTAGTTATTGCTTCTACTACTGCTTTTGAAACTATTACCATTGCTGCTATTATTGCAATTGCCACTGTTACCACTGATACTTTACTACAATTGCTGCTCCTACTGTTGCTGCTACTGCTACTAGTAGTGAATTTTCTAACACCCCTTCTCTTCCTCAGAAGCCACAACAGGAAAGATTCAATAGGAACTTCACCCATTCAACAGGTAACTGTCACACAATGATGATCTCCACTCTCAAACTGACACATTTGACATACAGGAATAACTTAGTTACAATGTTCTACTTGCCCTAATTGCAGTTCTATAGATTTGGTATCATAATTTTTTATAAAATTATGTAGACAGAGCAGATTCACAAGAAGAGAATCTTCTTCAATCATATTCTATAAAAATAAAAGCACCACAAGTAATTTTGTGATATACAATTGTGAAATAAATTATGTGATGCCAAAGAAGAACCACTGCAGGTCCCTAAAGAACACTTTTGTAAATAAGATGTGTGAGAAACCTTTTAAAGGTATAAATGATCTTGCAGTAATGTACAGAGCCCGTAATGTTAAGGAACTTCACCAGTTTAAGGGTCTGTTAACTTTTTGTGGAAATTCCTATAACTCTAAAAGTTTCTTTACTCTCACAAATGTCATTTATGAAGATTGCTCTTTTAAGAACAATCCACTGAAAGGTTCTTTAGGGAACTGACTGTAATGGCTGTGAGTGTAGGCCTAATCTGTATTAATCTGTGTCTAAAAAAGCATGCTTTATTATCCTTGGCATTGGAACAGTTAGTAGCAATGCATTGTGCTTTTGTTCACAGGGGAGACTAAAACGAAAGTCTTCAAAGTGCTGCATAATGGGACCTACTTCATCTATGGCAAGGTGAATAAGTGGAGTAGGGCTGATGACGGTTGCATCGATACAATCAGGTTGCTTTCGACTAATAAAGCTCAAGATGAAAAGAAGGAAAGCAACGTAATCCAGCAAGCACATTTTTCTAATGAGCCTTATGTGGCTGAGATTATGGCTGTTGATATCTATTTAGATGAAAACACTGACGTGTCCTTGGAAATAAACTGCCAAACGTTGGGAGCTGATTTCTTTTTTAGAGTTTTGCAGGTTTGATGTGATAGACATATTAAATCAGTTTAACTAGCATGGGAGGACTATAAATAAACAATGAGCTTTATATAGGCCCTGTCCCAAACTTTAGCCTCCACCATCCTCGTGCAGCCAATACTAAGCTGTAGCTTACTTTCCACTGCCTGAATACTTTTAAATTAAGTTTACTAAGTTTTAAAGGCAATTTGGTTGGTTCTGAATTCATTAAGCTAGCAGAAAAAATTTAACATGTAACACATGGAAAACTTCAATTACAGTATCACTATATGTATTACAGTCAATGTTGAGTCTCTTTGGATAATAATGGAGTGGTGTAAATTGTAAATTTAAATTATGTTTTGTGTAATTATCTGCTGTAAATCATAAACTGATTATGTATTATGTTAATGTATATAAATGAATGACTAATTATTGATCATATTTAATTGTGTAAAAAATTACAAAAAAAAAACCTGGTGAATGTTTGACAGCATACCCTGGCATTCCAGTGAGGTGTCCTTCTGATGAATGATCTGCTTTTATACATGAACAAAATAAAACCTGTTTATTTTTTGCAAGAAACATGTATGTGCATGAATATTGTGTTTTTGGTGCAAATTTGAAATTTGGCATCATGTTATTAGGGTTGGTTTCAAACATACAGAGGAGCACAGCCTAAAGATGAACAGTCCACATGATATTCTACATGAATGCACAAAAAAGATTAAAGGAAGATTGAAAACAAGAACCAGCAATCAGTACCTCAATAGCCAATACTTTAAAACTTAAAACCTATTCATATTGTGATTTTATATATTGTATGGTACTCAAAACATTGAATTTAAAAAAAGAGACATGTATTCAGATGCAAAAAAAGTGAATTCACAAAACTTGATGGATCTGTCTTTTAAATGTGCTTTGCTACAGCTTGAATTAGAAAGAATCCATCATATATTTGATACAAATGTTTTCAGTTTCAGAAAAGCCCAAGTGCAGGGGAGCTAAGGGGACACTTTTACAAAATTACACACGTTAATTGGCCCTGGCCGAATACAGGTGGATTATTGCTTCGGAAAACACTATAAAACTACCCGTTCTCTGCCGGCACAATATGTAAACATAGCGTGAACATAGCTTAGCTTGCCAGATGTTAGCCGCAAGCTAAGCCGGGGCAGCCCTGTGGCAACAACGGTAAAGAAAAAGGTTTCTGGATTTAAGGGTGAAGGGTAGGAACCCCTAGAAGCAGGTGTGAGCTAACTAGCTGCCCCCGACCTCACGGCCTTTAGGGAGTCCGTCTAACCTGAGCCAACGGTGCTCCAGGCATACGGTTGGCACACCCGCCACCAGGGGGAAAAGGAATGGGTCTCTAAAAGCAAGTGCAAGCTACGTGCCTTACCCTGGCCACATGCAGGAGCCCACCCAAGCTAGGCACGGACCTCCTCGGCCCCTTGGCCTTTAGGGAGTTCGTCGAATGCTAGCTGGCAGCACTCCAGGCATACAGTCGGCACGCCTGCTAATAATTTTAGAGAAACCTCAACTCGAGAGTGAGTGCAGGCAATCCATGCCTCTACTGGCCTGTTTGCTGCCAGTGCGCTCCTCAGAGGACCAGGGAAAGTGGGGTCCTCTGCCAATCCATGGCTGACTACACAGCCACAGGGAGGCTTGAGTTGAAGTATAAAGATTTCCCCCAGCAGACAGCTACCTGAGCCTCGCTCACTATATATCTGCTGGGGTAAACAGGAAATGAAGGCCCCCACAGCCTCCCCCTGCTGGCTCATCCGGGCGCTAAACCCTACAATAAATACATTTAGTTATGTTTGCCGTAACATTCCTTTAATCAGTTAGTCCAGAAACAGTTTGTGTTTCCACAACTCTTCCAGCACATAAGTTTTTTGTTTAACTAGCTGCCATTGAGTGATTTGCTGCTACATCTATCTCCAGTTATTGGCTTGCCTCAGAAGGATTCCCCCTGACCACACATTCATTTTCACACATAACATTTGGCTTTTTAGAAAAGCTCTGATGAAAAGCCATAGATTTCAAAAATCATAAGGTTTCAACTACATTGTTAGTATTTTACATTAGTATTTTAGCTAAATAAACTACAAAGGGTTCTGTAATAATCAGTGGATATTTTACTAATATGGATATGTTAGTAAAATATCCACTGATTATTACAGAACCCTTTGTAGTTTATTTAGCTAAAATACTAAAATATGCATGCATTGCAACCTTCTGATTTTTGAAATATATGGCTTCTCATCAGAGCTTTTCTAAAAAGCCACATGTTATGTGTGAAAATGAATGTGTGGTCATTTCAATGGGAGTAAACATTTCAGCGGAAACATGAGCTATTTTTGGATGAGTTTCAACTGGCCAAATACTTTCTTGTCACATGCTCAAATACTTTAGGACAAACAGGCTTCACCTTGCTGCTGTAAGACTGTGGTTGGTTAATGCATAGTTCAAGGGTTGCTGCATATTTGCACTGTCTGGGAGGGAGGTGAGATACCACACCAATGCACTTACTTGTGTTTAGACACCAGCTTGGATATTTTTTGCTATTTCTTTTGATGAAATGTACCATCCTGTCATTTATGGACCTATGTCTATAGTAGTCTATGGTTGTGTATTTTCTAAGATGAGATGTTTTGATGACAATGCTTCAGTTAACACTCTCATATCACACCCTTACAATCAGTATATGACCTTGATTGCTGTATTTACTGGCATCATAAAAACAACTGACCAGGTCTGTTTCTTTAAAACATAATAGCACAAATATGATTCTGATCAATTACAAAGCAGCCTTTATTAAAATACCAAAAACAATAACTTTTAAGATTAAATATGAATACTATTAAAATTCCAGATATTTTAATTTCATGTTTAATAAAGGCATAAATAAGTTTATGACAAAATGTTTGAATACAAACCAACTGCTTCAAATTTATCGGTCAAAATTTGCTTTCTTTCTTTTTCAATGATTTTGTTGACAATCCTATATACTTAGACTTTACCAATCCACATGATACTTGGTGTGATTGTAGTCCCCATAGCTGATACAGAACAAGAGGTTTGTGTCCATAATCATGTCCCTTCGTTGTAGCACCTCTTGAAGTAGGGTATGTGCAAACACAAATCACTTTTTGGTCAATTGTTCAAAAACCATTTTGTCAAAAATGACAAAATTTGTACGATGACTTGGCCTCTAGAAGGGGCATGTACTGAGCTCACATATACTTATTTGCTGAATAGCACCACCTAGTGATTTATGGCAATGCAAAAATCTAGCGCTTAAGATAATGTACATTTTCAGAAAATACACTGAACAAGGTTGCAAGAGGAAAGGTACTGCTCTTTAAAAAAGAACATTCCTGACTCTCCATAGTTTCCTAAAAACCATGTGGACAACCTAGAAGTTCTATTTTTTTGTGGACGATGATGAGACCAAAATAGAACTTTTCAATTGGTTTCAATGAAATACAGTATGTTTGGAGAAAGAAAAATATTTCAGCATAAAACCCCTTAAAATGCCTTCCAGCATAAAAGCCCATCTGTGAAACATGGTGGTGGTAGTATCATGGTTTTAAATACTGTTATTGCACATTGCACAAAACTTTTATTGCAGATACACCCATATGTGATTAATGTAAAAAAGTGGGAGCAATTGAGTAAAACAGAATGAGTAAACTGAAGAAAGTTCTCTCACATGACTGGTTTATCTGGCTGTTTCTTTGTTTCGGAATGGCCCATGGCACAAGCAGCCATCAGCATCATTCAGCTCTTTTTGACACATTTCCTGAAACCTAATTTAAAATAACAAATCTGTAAATGTACCAGTCCCAGTTCTCTTTATAACATACTAAATTTGTAATTGAAGTTTAAAAAACAATCAATTGCTGCTATCACCACATTGCAAATCTCCTACTCTTGATGAAGAGTGAAAACCACTTCTGCCACCAATGTGAGACAGTGCTATAAAATACTGTAAAGCTTCTGTCATTGTCAAGTAAGCTGAATGAATGGCCAGTTACATTAAGCAAACCTATTTTGCCCTTCTAAATATAAGGACTGTTGAGGACACTGGACCAGCTCAAATTAGAATTTGTAAATTTGTCAAGCTGACAAACAAGTCTGCATCAATTGCCAGGAATTTCCCAGAAAGAAATGTTTGATATTATAAGAATCCTGTTTATGCCTCTGTAGAGAAATGCTTCTGGAAGTTTAAGCGATAAGCCTTCAAATATATTTGCATCACATCAGTGCTGATGCATTTTTTGCACGGTGTATGACGTCAGTGCTTTCTCTCAACATCATGTCTTTTTGGTTAATTTTCCAGAATGTTCTTCATTTTACAATAATATTTGTGTTGGACTTCAGTAAGAGGAATCAAGGCTATCATAAAGATCTCTTTAGCTGCCTGTTTGTACTGTGTCTATTAGGGTCTATATTGGTGGGTTTACACCTATAGGACATTGACATATCACACATAGATCACTAAGCACTGTTAATTTATAGACTAAGGTCATTTTTGATGAGCACACATCTGTATAATTCTTTTATTTTATTTTAAGTTATTCTCAAAGTAGGGGGGCAAGATTGTTTTTACTTTTTAAAAATATTTTTATATTTAAGGTTGATTAATTATTTCCTAGTGCCAAACAGATATGCAGCTACTCAGTAGTAAAGCATACCTTGCATTTTAGTCAATTTTAGTTGCAGTTTCAGTACAGATTTTTTTAAGATATACAGAAGAGCTCTGGTTCTGTTCTTGTTGCCATATTTTGATCCCATGATGTATTTGTTGTTAAAAGCTGTGTTATGTTACCGGTCTGATCATCTTCACAGCTCACAGTAAAAGTCACATTGCCATATTGTCAAAAAAGAAAGAAATACAACAAAAATGTAGGAGAAGAGGCTTATAGATTGAAAAAAAAACATTAAGACACCTTATTCAATATATATTTTCTTATACCAGTATAGTGATAATATTGTAACCCATTATTAAAGGTAAGGCAATTACTGTGCTACTAAATTTTTATATCAGCACATAAACAGACAATGGAACATGCATTTATAAAATATATATATATTTTTTAGCAGGCCCAATAAAAGTTAACTGCATATCTCCTCAGATGACTTATTTGTAACCCGCTGACATTGCCGCAGATGCAGGAGTTTGCAGAAGAGCCCAAGCGCAGAGGAGCAAAAGGGGCCGCCTCCCCACTCATATCAGCGAGAAGGGGAGGGGCACTTTACGAGACTAGACAAGTTGATTGGCCCTGGCTGAACACAGGTGGAATATTGCGTTGACGCAAACAGTATAAGCAATATGTAAACAAACCGTGGTGGAAGCTAATGTACGTAGCGGTTAGCTAAGCTCGCATGATCATTGTAAAGGAAAAGGCTACTGGGTTAAAGAGTAAAGGGAAGCAATCTCTAGAAGCAAGCATGGGCCCTTACTAGCTGAACACCGGCCATATGCGGGAGCCTGCCCGAGCTAGACACAGACATCCCTGACACTTTGGCCTTTATGGGTTCCGCCTAGCGCTAGCACCGGTGGTGCTCCAGGCATATGGCCGGGACACCTACTATTAATTCCAGAGAAAGCCTCAACTCGAGACGGAGTGCAGGCAATCCATGCCTTTACCAGCCTGTTCGCGGCAGGCGCGCTCGTCAGAGGGCCAGGGAAAGGTGAGGTATAAAAACCTCCCTCCAGCAGACGGCCACCTGAGCTTCGCTCACTACCTATCTGCTGGAGTAAACAGGAAAAGGGGAGGGAAGGGAGATCCTGAGTAAAACCCAGAACCTTTACCAAATTACCAGTGAGAGTCCATTGTAGCCAAAGTAATCAGCTACACTTGCCAAACAGTGACAAGGACTCCATGCCGTCTGGTCAGACAACCATACCTATAAGGGCTTAGGCCCAGGTGAAACACATAAGCATGATTGCTGTAACCATGGTGACGTGCCCCCCAGCCAGGGACGACACGGCGCGGTCGCGAAGGCAGGGCTCTCAACCACCCTTGCCACTAAGCCTTACATTATTCCTTAGTTAAACTGAGATGTCTTCCTCATAGTAAGGCTTTGTAACATGGTCTACATTAAAACTGTCTGGAATTAATAAGTTCATCCCCTGCTTGGAGTGAGTTCCTTCCACAGAGCTCAATCAAGCTCACCTGTTTCCCACAACATTTGAAGGTGATCTGGTAGGTTTTGGTATTATTCAATAATTAAAAAACAACACAAATTGTTGGGTAGAGGAATTATTACTTAGGGCATATATAAGCCAGGGGTAAATGCCTTCCTTTATTTATTTACAGTAAGATACAGGATTTTTAAACAATGTAAAAGATCATTTAGAAAGTGATATCCTGATACTTTATCCTAATAGATAACAGCCTTCAACAAACTTCATTTAGGAAATAACTGGACTACATTTTTTCCAAAAATGTATGTATTCTAGCCATTGATGTAATTCATTGGGGGAATGTTGGGGACATGTCCCCACCTCTTTTTGTTGAGGGCCATTTTGTTCCCACCATGTCATTAAATATTGTTCAATTTTTGTAATGACCTCCCCAAGGATAACAAACACAGCAAAGGCCAAAAACAAGACAAATATGACCACTGCCCAACCACTTTGGTTGACAATATTCAAGTAACACTGGTTTGGAAGACTCCACATTAAGCAGGCTGATTGGTTGCAGGTGAGGTATCATGACTGGGTATAAAAGAAGCATCCATCACTTATTGCAAGCAATAAAGTGTAATGGTTCACCCCTTAATGTAAGGGTCCATCTTGTCCCATCAATGTTGTGTTTTTTCTTAGTCATGTGAACTGTCTGTGTTTTGTTTTGTTAAAAGCCACGTGTTTTCTGTCCTTGTGTTTATGTTGTTTGCCACTCCCTCACCCCGCCTCTCACCTGATCTTTGTTCCCCATCTCCTCCCTGCTCCTGCTTCATGTCTATTATTTAAACCCCTGTGTTTGGTCCAGTCCTTGTCGGTCTTTAATGTCGTTCCTGATGTTGTTCATGTGTCTCTCGTGTTGTTTCTCTTAGCTTAGTTCATGTCCCTAGCTCTTCTTTGTCTACCGCCTTTTTCCTTGTGTTTTGTTTTGCAGTTTACGTTGATAGTATTTGTTGTTTGGTTAAATAAAACCCCTTTTATTTTTCTATGCTCGCTGCACTTGCTTCCTGCAATCACCTCTCTTTCATAACACTTTATGAGTGTCCATGCTTGATTGGCTTGCTGATTGCCAGTCAGTTTAAATTTTATTTAAAAACTCTATAATGACCTCAGTATTAACAGGCACTCAAGATGTTGCAGAGGATGAGAACATTAATAAGGGGAATCTTTTTTTTTATAAGTCAAGCATTATGCAATTAGTCTTTTTCTGTGAATATACATTAGAACATGCATTTTTAAAAATATACTTTTATTTTAAACGGTTTATAACATACATTCATACATTACAGAGACACAATTTAAAAAATCACCATGATCCTTGAACATTGTTTTATTTCACTGTGTACTGTATAGGGTTGGAATGACAATAAAACCTACTTTACTTGAGTACTATTCTTATACGTATTTATGGCTTGTCTACACAGCTAGTTGTGCACGGCACTCATGAAACCTACTGAAGTTGCATAGTAGCAACTAGGCCTTACCTGTACAATTTGCACCAAAAATAGACTGTTCCCTTAGGCCTGTTTCCTATTAGCTTTTATAAATGAAACCTGTTTTACAGGGGAGCAGAACATTTTATCAACCCCACCCAGGCAGCTGCAAACACCCTTTGTACAAACGTGTGTAGACCCAGTGTTTTTTAGGAACACTGATGTGAAAGTGACTATTTGTCATTGTGAACATACTCAAGCACCACAATGAAATGTGACCTCTGTATTAAACCCATCACACGTGCACACGTGAAGCAGCGAGCAGCTATCAACAGCGCCAGGGGAGCAGTGTAGTGGTATGGTACCTTGCGCAAGGGTACCTCACTGGTATCCGGGCCAGGACTTGAACCTCTACTTTCAGGTCCCAAGGACATTGTGCTAACCACTAGGCCACTGCTGCCTGGGAAGCTTTGATACCATTCACAGCACAAACACATTAGTGAGGAGAGGTACCAATCGTGCATAGTTTTCAATTACAAACATCACTAATGCCGACACCCTTTCACTCCATTTCTGCAGATAATACAATTCTTCTGTCTAAAGCCCACTGCTGGGGAGATTTATACCCCTCGAAACAAAGCTTCCCATTGACAGTGGTGGTCTTAGGCTTGTATGCTTTTCTACAGAGCTTATAAAAGGGCCCAACTGACCACGTTTCAGCAGTGGGTGCACCTTAGAATAGAATAGAATAGAATAGAATAGAATAGAATAGAATAGAATAGAATAGAACTTTATTAATCCCCTGTTGGGGACATTAACTTGTTACAGCAGCTGAGAAAAAAAAGTAAAAAAAGTAAAAGTAAAGTATCTGAATTCTTTAATTAGAAGGGTGTCCAAATATGTAGTTAAAAATATAGTGTATGTTGGTCTTTGCCAAATGAAAAAGAGTGTTTGAAAAGATTTGTGAGTTTGAAAAGGACCTTTGGTGACACTGAATAGGTCAACCTTTATTAGCTTTATTGAACTTATAGAACATAGTTAATATTTAGAACTAGCAGGATCCAAACAAAAATGATTACATTGTGACAAATGAACAATAAACAAAGGACATACAGAGAGGAACTGACTGACTTTAAAAGGTGATCTCTGCCCAGTTGCATTACCTTAACCAATCAGATTTTCTGCCTTCAGACCAGATCTACCTCAGAAACAACTGCAAGTATTGTCATGACCATTCATAATGTTTTATTAATAGATATCACAAAGTTTTGGAGCAGTTGACTACTACACTATTGCCCTTTCTGCATCAAGCACACAAAAGCTGACCTACTGACGATACAGCTGTAGACAGTTGCAGTTATATCTGTAAACAGTTACGTATGTTGACAGTTCCTGCAGCATGACAGGAAATTAAGCACAGACATGGATATATCTTACACTCCAAACAAGGTAATGTGAAAAGTAGTCAGAGGTATCTGACATTTATTTTTCCGTTCATATGTATTTGGGAAATTTGGCGGTAAGCTGTGCGTCACAGGACGTCCACTTTCCATCCCATGCGAGGCGTTATCATGAAAAAAAAACTCACCTTAAAAACAGTAATATCTTCTTAATCTCCTCTGCTTTCCCCTCTAACTGTCAGGGACCACTGGTGTTGGCATGAATCCAGTTGAAATGCTACCTGTGTGCAATGCCTCTTCATGTTAAGTTTTGATATAGATTTGAACATCAAAGTGATGGGAGCGACTCCCTGCTTGAGCTACCCTAGCTAAAGCAAGAGAAAACTCGCCCTGTCTTAAAAGCCCTCTGCCACAAGACTCAGCTGATTTCCTGTGACCCCCCACTAACTTCCTGTTTAGGCCTTGGCCACAGATATTTACAATGCAAGTTTTCAGCCTTACACTCTACTTATGCATACGGCCTCTGTTTACATCTTCAGATGAGTTGTGTCAAATACATGTAGGAATTTGGTCCCAGGTAGGAGTTCAGCACATCACCTGTTTCAGAGGTGCCCAGGTTGAACTGAATCAGTTTTGATAAGATAACTGGATTGGGATTTTCAGGTAACTGGAATAAGATTTTTAGTTGATTTGAGTGAGAATTTCAACAGAACATACACAAGCACTTATCTACTGCCATACTGTTTAACTATCTAGACCTCACAGTGGCCTCTACTGGCTGTTTTGTATTTCCCTGTAATTGCAGCCACAAATTCTGACCAAAAAAGTTATTTGGCATATTACATTTTAGACTGTTACTTAAATGTTTAACTATTTTGAATCATAATTTATTCCAAAAAGACAATGCCAAGCCTCAACCTGCATGTTCTACAACAGTTGACTGGCTTGCTAGCAATTCAGATCTCTATGCTATTGAAAATATATAGAGCATAATGAAGTAGAAAATCAGGCAACAAAAACCACAGACTGTTGAGCGACTAAAGTCTTGTACAAGGATATGCAAAAATTTCACTTGGAAAACTGCAATAATTAGTGTCTGTCATTTCTAAACAAGTTAGTCAGTGAAAATGTGTCATATTTTTTACACCTTCCCCCTATCATTCAAGAGAATTAACAAACCACAGATTCTTGTTTTTATATATA